>VYZW01025122.1:15409-39553 GCA_013401315.1 Balaeniceps rex
TGCAGTAGCTTTCAAGGCAGCAGTGCAAACTGATGTGACTGATGGTATTTGTGGATTATATCAACATCAGTGGATTATCTGCAGGAGGAGTAGTATTAGAAACAAGAATTAATAATACACTAAACAACTAACTAAAAGTGGCTAATGAACAGGAAAGTAGCAGAATTATAGACTGTACTATTTACAGTTGTTTTATACCTGACATCCTTTTGGTAATTTCTGTAAGAAAGATTGGAAAAATCTAATGGAGGGGTGGCAGCAAGTATTAGGCAATTTACTGAACAACAGGCATTGTCCTGAGCAGGGAGTTGAAATATTTGGTGTGGCTGTNTAGTATCCTTGGTGTCTAGAAGTAAGAATCTAAATGACTCAAGTATTCCGAATACATGTTTTTGACAACTTTGGTAGAAGGCATGATTCCAAGAGTAGTTTCTTTCTAAATAAAAAAAATAATTTTGTAACTTTCATGTGTGCAGTGTTTCTAGCAGTATTTATCATAGGCCTAAATTATTTAAACTATAAAGCAGCATCTTGCAAGAAATTCCTATTCCTATGATCTTTTTTTTAACCATGTAAATATTTCAAGTCTATACAAAAGACAAACCTTGTATAAAAATACTGTATCACCCACGAGTAAGAAAAGTTATTAAAGGTAGGCACAGACTGAGTAATGAAATGGGAACATCAGATTCCTTAGAATAGCCTGTTACTAAGGGATGCTGAATCCAAGATAAAAGAACTCCTGTTTCTTCTAATTTCTAAGACTTTTTTCAGACCTATTTAATTATGCCTTGAATATATCCAATCTGATGTTGATGATGGTAAGTTGCTTTGGATAATGATCAGCTGTTGCAGCAAAAGGATTCACTCAGATTTTTAATTTAGGAAGCAGAATGCTGATTTTCTTACAAACTTGGCCAGCAAACGGCAAACTATTTCCTAAGAAGATGGTAGAGAAGATGTTGCTTTAGTCTTCTATCTGCTTTCTCAGGAATCAGCAATAGTACATAGAGATTTAACTGTTCTGGTCAGCATTACCTTTTTCAGCCTTTATATTTCTATAATAGTTCATAAACCTGCAAATAATGTTCTGCTCAGAGCTCAGCCAAAAATGAGTAATTTTCTTTTTTCTTGACAGTAGGCTGGAACTAGTCTGTAAGATTCACCCCAGTGGAAGAATGAACACATAATATACTGGAACCAGAGCCCATAAGAGAACCAAATTTAAATTAAAACAATCCGAATAATTTGTTTTTTACTTTATTGTGTATCTGCATGCGCAAAGTAGTCCCTTCATCCTTCATCTGCCCGGCTGCCATTTTAATAAGCTTTTACGTGTTTATTAGAAAGTGTGCCATTAACTTGCATCTGTTCCACTCCAGGAAATTGGCCATTATCGTCTGTTTTCTTCCTAAAATAATCGCTATTGCCTGTATGAGACTTTACTCCCTTAAATATGGTATTAAATACGGTATTGATGGTGGGCAAAGTCATCTTATGACTGTTCTGTTTTCCTGCTGTTGCTGCAAACAAATGTTAAGAATCTTTCCAAAAAGAAAAATCCTCAAGGATCCTTCATTAGATGTACTTCTGGGAATTGGTAATAGATACTTGACTATCATTCATTTTAGGAGCAAGGTTTTGAGGCCTATTAAAATCAATGTGCATGCTAAATATTTACTCTGTTTGATTTGAAATGTGTATTCCTTTTAAAACAGCTTCTTTTGCATCTGCACTGTAAATGCACAGCTCACCAATGCACTAAAAGTGAGTTGTTCATAGGCTCCCAGGGATATCAGGGTATTCACTGAATGGGACCTTAATTTCCCAATTCCTGGTAGATGCCGTGGAAGCCTTTGGCTGGCCTTGTGCAGGAGCAGATGGTATAGCAAGAAGAGCCCGCAAGTTTTGCAGGCCAAGGTTTATAGCAAGCAGAAAAAAAAGGAAATGTTAATATAGAAACTTGAAAAATCCCCTGATAAAGAGAAGGGAGAAATGCCAAAGGGAAGAAACAATAGTGTTGCTCTAAAAGTGGTATTCTAAGCCCAAACGTAAAACTAAAACTATCCTGATCTCATCCGTGCAAGGTCTATAAAATCCAATTACTCTGGTATCTGGAATTTAAATAACTAGAAACTTTATGTCTAGTCTTGTCTTGCTTTTAGCTTTTTTTTTTTCAGTGGGAAAAACTGTCCAAGTCAGTGATAAGGAACCATTTTATTTGGGGAGGAGTTTTAAACAACACCCAAGGATGATGTCATTCCTGACACTGTTCATATCCTGATTCTAAATCTGCGATGGTGAAAGAAAGCAGTATGTAGTAGGAATGCTGTATCATTACAAACCTATTAAGCATTGTTTTAGATGTTTTAAAACAAGTCTTGGCATATAGAGCAGCTTACTGGGTTTATAGAAGACTGATCTACTTTTTAAACTGAAAAAAAAAAATGATTACTCAGACAGCATCTGATAAAGTGATAGTGCATAGATTTTAGGCTACAGTACTTTTTTTTTTTTTAATGTGTTTAAAATGGAAAAGGTACTGAGGTTTTTGCTGGTAAAATATTACGCCTTTTAAAACATTAAAGGAGAAAAGACTTGGAAGCATCTGAAAAGGAAGTGGATTGTTAAAGTTGCTTGAGAATTTCTTTTGCTGTCTGTTTAGGTAATCATAATTAAAAAATGCCTGAATGATCTTAATAACACATGATTCAACTGACAAGCACTAATTGCTCTCTATCAGGCCAAGAGAAGATGAATGTTGTCAAGAAAACCACAAGTCAGACAAGCTGATTCTCTTCTAGTCTGACACCATGTTCCCATGTACAAACCAGTTTTTACTGGAGTCTTTCCAACATCAAAAGAAAATCCTTGCCTTCCCATTAATTTTCATTGCTGGCAGGCTTGAGCTGTTTGTGACGAGTTACTTTCGTTACTATTGCTGGCCTGCTAATGCACAAGATGGTGCAAAGACAAAAATGTAAACAGGTTTCCCAACTTCGCTTTATCTCTTGTAGCTTAAACTGAATACATTCTTACAGTGGAATATGAAGCATTAGGTATTAAAAAAAAAAAACAAAACCCAAACAAAAAACCCTCTTTTTTTTTTAATTGTCATAGTAATCCTTTTTGTTTTTTTCTTTGACCTGGAATGTGCAGTGCACTNTAGCAGATGCTATCTGGCAGGATTTCCTGCAAGGTGATGTGTATCTAGTGCTGCATTTTTTTTTCTTTCTTTCTTTTGTTTTAAAGACACCTTTTTTTTGTCTGTGCTCCTTCTATTCAAATTGAAAACCTGTCCCTGCTGCTTGACTTTACTATATTTCTTGATTCAGATACAAACAGTAGAAGATACTCTGTGTTCTTTCATACTTTCCATTTATATTTGGGCATCGGTAACTAAGTAGTATTGGAGGGGTAGGGGTCACTTGGGCAGCCATATACCAAGATAAATCTGATGACATCTTTCTTGTGAACAGTGTTTAAAAAATAGCGCCTGCTTTGTACTAAGTAAATTCTAACTTAGTCACTCCAATATTAATTATGAAGGGAGATCATATTATGTTTTAATGTAGGTTTGAGACTCTTACAAATCAAAAAAAAAAACAAACCCAAGAAACCCTGGGATATTCCTGTAAACAAAATATATCCTTTAACCAGATAAAATTTTAAGTTGGATTATTAAACCTCTCTCCAGAGTTTAGTAGTGCTAATTTGTCTTTTAATTAGTTTTTCTGAGGAACAGGAGTATTGACTTGGTTGTGAATGCACCCTTGCAGTCTGGAAGGACTTTAATTCAATCCACTTTATGTTCTTCTGGAGAAGACTGAGATCGGTGTCTTAAAACTTTACCATAATTCTCAGACTTTAATTCCTGAACATCGTGTCAGTTATCAACCTCGATAATATTTCCCTGCCAAATTTGATTACTGACTAACTATTTGATGCCAACCTTTAGCATGTCTGGAGGTGTGATATCTTTAAAAGGACTGATTACTTTGTGCAAAATGAAACTTTGAATTCTCTCTCAATTTTGGCATCTAAAACTAGACCCATGTCAACATCTCGGTATGCTAACCTGGTGTAGAAACAGAGTAGTAAAGAACACATTTTCCTTACCAGTTTCTTTTTCTGGCAACACAAAAGCCTTGTTAATGGGTAATGTTGAAGTGCAGAGGGAAGGATGGGTGGAGAACATGTGAAGAGAGCATTCCTGGCAAGATGCCCGTCCCTCCTATTTACTGGGTCACCTTTACAGGTATTGTTCCCCAGTTTTTGGCTCACTGACAGTAGAAATAAGTAAATAAATCAGAGTAGAGAGGCAAGACCGTGAGCTGACAGTGGGTTGATTTGTCATTTCAAATCTCCCGAAAACAAAAAAGTACTTGTGTTTTTATGTCAAAACTATTATCAAATCTATCTGAAATTATAATAATCTGTGACAGTTTAACAACATCACAGGTTATAAAAAATGTAGTGATAAGTTCCTTTTCTTAATTTTTGCATGTGATGGGGGAACAACAAATTCCCTCTCTTCTCAAATGGTGCCCTGTGATGCTGTTTATTGCGCTGCTGATCGACACCCAGGAATACAAGGGGACTTGTTAAAATCGGAGGGCAGAGCACTGCACTGTCAGCTGGAGTCAGATCCTTTCGGGGCAGCAAAAGGAGAGAGTTTGTTTGTTCTTACTTCACAGTTTTCTGTAGAAAATAATGAGAACCCTAGAGTCTGTCCTGCAATCCTTTGCTTCTGTAGGAAAGTGAACAACTATTTAAAAGAAAAAAAAAGGTGGGGGTGGTGGTCTTAACATTGAGGCTATGACTGTGTTACCTGAAAAGCACCAGCCAGTCATGGGGTTTTCTGAAATTAGCCGTTATCAAATCTTGTTTAATTCTTTTCAGTGATTTACATGTGTAATTCTAGCTCGTATTTGAGAAATTATGTTAAAAAATATGATCTGGCACCTTCTGCTGTACAGGACAGAGCAGTGTTTGTGGTATCTTTAATATCATAGGTTTCTAGTTGTGTGTGTTGTTTGTTTGTTTTTTTTTTTTTTGTGGTGGTATCTTTTTCAGTAACTTATTTAAGAAAACAGTTTGGGAGTTTATTCATTGGCTTTGTAGAGCAAGGCATTCCCGTTGATATTTGTGTCTAAACGCAGTTATCAACCTGCTCTTCAGGAGCAGATCTCTAGACGGATCTGGTGGGCTGAGGAATGGTTGTCCCTTGGTTACACCCTTACTCATGTAGAAGGTGATGGCAGCACTGGGACCTGTGAATGAGATGGTGTCCCTGAAAGGGGGGCTGCTGCTCTGCCCTTCTGCCTAGGACAGTTGTAGAGGGGCACAGCAGCCTTGTAGGTCCTCTGTTCTTGTGCAGCGTGGCTGAGGTTTCAACGTATACCTTCAAATGCATAATCTGTGATAGCATGAGTATGTTCGTTGGCATGGTTCCTGTAGCTGAGTGAGGAACATGCCAATGAGCGATAAGCAGTGCCATCTAGGGTTGAGCCTGGCCTAGGATTTTCATCGTAAGAGCCCTGTCTAAGCAGTCAGCCACAGCCCAGCAGCGGAAGGTTTCCGAGGGCAGAGTATATTATTACTCTCACAGAAATATGGTTGTCTTTAGCTGATAATATGTATTTTAAAAGTACAGAACAGTACACACTGAGTCTTATCGAGAACTTTCAATCCTGATGTTATATCAAAAATACATACCTGTGCCAGGAAGATTGCAGGATATTTTTGCAGGGTCTGTGATGTTACGTGAAGTCCGGGAAGTTCCTGATGTGTAGGTGATGAAGCATTTGGATTGTTCTTCAGAACCAGGGGACATTACCTTCTGGCTGATGCATGCAGTAGAACATCTGCTTGAGGAAAAGTTGCTGCATATATTTGAGGGGGAATAACGTAGTTTGGTCATATGGTTGAGCAAACCTACCCGAGTCAGATGAGTTGCCCAGAAGTAACTGGGTATCCTGTCTGGATCCTCATGTCAGTGCAAACTTTTTTTTTCTCAGGGTGGGGGAGGTGGGGTTTGAAGTAAAAATTTCATCTTTTCTGTGGGACGACGTTTGAAGTTCTGAGTAGCAGAGTCTTCTGACAATACGTTCGTATATATGCCTTATATTTCCATTTCTTATGCTTTGTAGCTGAGGCATCCCCTAGGGGCAAAGTCTGAAGAAGTCAATTAACTCTAGAACTGATCTAAACCCAGAAGGAAAAGATTTTGTTTTACAGATTTATCTGAGGTTTGTGTGTAGCTTTGGGGGAACTCATTAAACTTGACAGCAGATGCTATGGTCTTGTTAGTACCATCCAGAAAGGCCTTGTGGTTTAGGCTTTGGATTACAGTTTTCCACAAAGAACCACATTATTTTAGGGTAAGTAATTGAAGAAGGTGCCAATGTTAAAGTTCTGTCATATCCTTCTGCGCCTCTATTCCCCAGTCTGGGGCCCACACTTCAGTAATGGTACTTGCTGGGGACATTTAAACGTAGCCTTTGCACAAAACCGTGTGGAGCAAACCAAGCCCAAGCCCTGGTCCCTCTAACCCCACGTCCATCCCTGTGCGCTTGGCACACGCATAGTGCAGCCTGTCTTCGGGCAAACTCAGGAGCCAACTCCCAACTACTGGTTGGTGCCTGTGGGCAGACGTAGGTTTGCATTATTTTTCAGTAATATTTAAGTTCAAATGACTATAACTTATAATAGCAAAACCATAATTTAGTAAACAGTAACAATTTATTTCCCAAAGTGCTGAGCACTCTATGCCTTCTTCTGTCACCAAATTATAGCAGGATGTACAATGGTCTGTGGATTTTATTTCTTTTTCCTGAATTAGATGGTTTTCCTAGGTGAGTTTGCTACGTTGAAGGAACACAGCGTGGGTTTACGTGAAGAGAGGGGTTGGTGGAATGGAGTCACGACTGTCAAGTGCAGGTTGTGCTCAGCGATTCTTCCTAACTGCGGGCTCGAAGGGCCCCTTTTGACCCATGTAACAAGTCTTTCTTCATCATTCATTTCTTCTTTACAGTAATTCATTTTCTAAGGAATTTACTTACCTTTTGATTAGATGCATTAGGCCAGAGGTGTTGACTGTAAGCTCAAACTACTTAAAAGGTAGTTATTTTGAAGATGCCCTCCACTCCACCCCACCCCACCCCAAAGCAGCAAGCGTGGTTTGGCTTGGCATTTTAGGTCCCTGCTTCTTCCTGTTTGAATTTCTCTATTTGCTAGCTTCAGGGTTGCTGTTTCTCTGTTTTTTTTTTTTTCTTTTTTTAACCCTTGCTTTTTTCCTGAAAAGTATGCATCAAAACTCTTCCAGCGAGTTTGCTCTTGGCTCTCCTGATTGAATGACTAAAGGCTGGAGAGGGAAGAATGTCTGGCCTTCAAGTCTGTGATCTGCTGATTCATAGATAAATATCCTATAAAATGCATAGTTGGGCTGCTCTGAATTTAGGGTTGAATATTCTTTCATGATCTGTTTGGGAAAACAGCCACAACTTGACTCAAACTTTCCAGTTTGGTACGTCTTGGTTCCAGTTTTATGCAGTTCATCAGCCTGACTTAAAGGGAAATCCTGGTTCTTGCTCTTGAACTCATCTGTGTGCTCTTATACCCCATGGAGAGCTAGGTGAGCCAGTCTTGATACCCCTCTTGCAGAACTCTCTCATTGTGGGTCTCAACAGCAATATATGTGATCTTGGAGCATTTGAAACTCATCTTTTGCAGGGGCCCAATTCATTAAAAATAAACCTAGATTCAAAGTATTAAAAAGAAAAATCCCAGACAGCTCCCTTCCATGAAACTGCTTAAGACTGTGGGCAGAGAAAAGCCCCAAAACTCCCCCCCTTTTTTTTCCCCCCCTGAAAAGGGAAGTTCAGAGAGGAGATGGTATGTGAAAGTGTGTAGTTTTCTGTGGTGAAACAAGTAAATGTTTTTGTAAAATTTGCACAGTATTACTTGTGGGGAAAAAAGAGGGAAAACAGAAGACTGAAGATGAGTGCTGGAACGCAGTGATAATATAGTCCCTACTTGGTTTTTGGTGGGGAAAAAAAAAGATGTAGCAAAATAAATTATGTACAGTCTGAGAAGCACTTGTTTTCTTTCTTGATCTTGTTAAAGCATTTCTTAACACAATGGCTTTTTTCTCAAGTATTAGCATTAATTACTGAAAATGTTAATAGGTTTTGTGGATTGAACAAGTGGGAAGACTAGCAACAACCTGGTATTTCAAAAGAAAATAATATTCCATCCTCTAGATTCAAAGATAATTCAGGAAAGTAATAAAAGCTTGTGAAATCATATGGAAGAAAGCTTTATGTCACTTCACTCCTTCATCAGATAGAGAGCAAAGACCTCATTTCATTGGCCAAAACTCTATGTCTTGGAAATGACCCTGTAATTTTTTCTTTTGCAAGTCACCAAGTTTCACACATTTCAATGGACTTTTCCCTCCCGTTCTCGAATAGTAATCTTAAACCCTCCAACGTCTTGGGGCGTTCTGGCAATCCAGCTTGCTGCATATGCTTCCTGTAGTCAGCGTGCACAAATGATCACTCTTTAAATCATACAGTGCAAGATTTCATTAAAAATTTGGAGAACCATCTTATGACTAGGTTGATGATCTCATTTTATCCATACATGGTACTTATTAAGTAAATACCTTTGAAGCATAGGAAGCTCTCTGGGAACCGACTTGTGTTTCTTCCTCTGCTGTGTTATCTTAATTTGATTGGTAGTACAGAAGTCCTGAAAATATTTTCTAAGGGAAATATACATTGGAAGTAATGGAGTGCTATTCTTAGCTCTGTTTGCAAACTTCCTACTTTTTTTTTTTTCCTTGGGACTTTGCTGTTCTTCAGGTGCTTTAACTTTGTATTTACTCTCATTTCCCCTAAGGGGAGGATTTGGTGAAGTACTGAGCACATTTCAGACCTGACTCCAAGGCAACAGGAGGTTTTCCAAGAACTAATTCTGGCCTTTTCTATGAGAATCCTTGTCAGCACATTTTTGCTGTAATGAAATGGTGAATAAACTGAAGTATTTTTGGTAACAGTGGTACACCACACCTCTACGGTGCCTAGCCTTTGAGGATGTGTGCGCTTCAGAGACTTGGGAATTGCACATCTCGTGCATGTTTCTGCTTTAGTTATGAGGAAGTATTTATGCCAACAGGCCGGGACAGAAGTTCTCAGGAGTGATCATTTATTGTTTCACCGTGGAGAGTAATTGGCCTCTCACCTTCTGCAGTTACTAACTGTTGGAAGTCGGAGCCTGTTAGAAATCCGAATGAGGGTGTCATCTTGGTACAGTCAGTCTCCTTTGGAGGCATCCAAAGGAAAGATCGTAGCATGATAGAAACACTGGATGAGAAGGACCTCCAGCATGTCTCTAGTGTGAGGTCCTGCTTGAAAAGGCCTGTCACCCATACTAGGAGAGCTCTGCTGTGGCTTTGTCCTAGCAGAGCACTGGGAGTCTCCACGGATGGAGATTCCCTCATCATGATCTCTCAGTGCTGTACCACCTTTACAATGAAAATTATCTTCTGAGCATCCCAAAGAACAATTTTGGCTGTTGCTCCTCAATTCAAACCCTCCCAACTAAGACTGTGGTTACTCTTTGCTTTAGAGGATTCTTGCTCACAGCATGAAATAATGAGCTCCTCTTAGTTGTCAGGCCTAGTAGCAGGGCTTCTGTGTTAGAAAAGCCAACAAATTATTTTGAAAGAGGATGTAGCTGTTCATCTGAGCCTTAATTTTTAGATACTAGTGTTGTTACCCCTGCAAAGTGAACTTCTGTATTTGATAGAGAGAGCAGCAGTCAGAAAAATCTTGATGAAGAGAAGGAGGAACCACCCAGCATTTAGCCTAGCATTTCTGTGCATTGTGTTCTGGACTTTCCAAATTGGATTGAACGTTGTGATTGAAAAGATTGTCAGCACTATGCAAATGAGAAAGAGAAGTGAAAGTGCATCTCATGCAAGTAATTTCTATGTAGATAATTTGCCATAAAAATTTATATTGCAGTCCTTAAAACCTTCAGAGATTTATTCTGTCTAGGGAAAGGTGATTTATATGGTATTAAAACACTTTTTATGTTCCAGTCCTTTAGATTTAATGTTTATTGCCTATAAAAATGAAATCTTCCTGTGGATATTTAAAAGTTTTGGTACTGTGTGAAATATATATTCAGCTTAGAATCTGAAATGCTTTAGAGATGCAGTAAATAAGTGATGGAGTGTTACCTCAGGTTCACCAGCCTCGGCAGTCCAGGCTTACTCCAGGGCTGAATCCATTATGTAGATAGCATTCTGCTTACCTTAGACATATGGTAAAGGAGAGCATATAATGACAGAAGTAATGTGTAATTTTGTCATTCTTTTTTTGTGGAATATTTAGGGCACTTTGTGTAAAGGTTTTTGAAGCTGAACTTGGACTGATGTGTATAGTCAGTATTAAAATGCAGAAGGAGGCTTATTCCTTACCCACAAAGGGCCGGATTAAAGCACAAGATTAGGATACGCTGCAGGAGTATCAAAAGAGGAAAAGGCATTCTGCATCGTTTCTCTGAATAGCTTCTACACGTGGTAACAAAGGGAACAGGGCAAGGCAGTGCAGGACTGCTGCAGTCCCAGTCAATAGATGGGCAAGGAGGAGTCTGTGTTCTGGGTTTATTTCTACTTTAATTGTTGGTTATTTTTGCTATCCCTGTTACTGTTTGGGCAGAAACACAGAAGAAACCGTACTTCTTTCAAAGCGTAATTCCTAATGTCATAGTGTAGGTCCCTCTCCCCTTATCCTAGACAATTGTATAGAGCATAATCTATCTGTCCAGAAATGTATAAAATACAAGGCATGAAAGATACAGAAACAAATCAAGTGAGTTTTTACACAAAAATAACAAAGCGAGTGTAGGTGGTTGTTTTGCCTTGTAACTTCTTTAATGGTGGTGCCCTGAAAATGTAAATGACGTAACATGCGTTGCTTTTTCCCAAATGTTTCTCATTGTTTTAGCGTTCATCCTACAGCAAACCTATGCAAGTTAAACTCTAAAGCATGTGTCCCGCTGAGTAATGATAAAGATCGAGGAAAGGTTGGCAAGTTCTTTCACGATTTTTTTTTTGTCTGCAACTGCAGAATCCTGTATATTACTGCGTATGAAGCACAAAAATTAAAGATTGATTTATAGTCATCTAACTGATATAACCAGAGACATTGTGGGAAATAATTCTGGAGGCTTACAGATACTGCTTAATTCACAGTGGTACATCAAATAGCATCTAGCAATCCCTTTCCAAATTATTTGCTTCTAATAGGAATCTCACGTTACTGTGGCTGCCTGGACGGATTGCACTGGAGCCTGAAGTCCTGCCTCTGGCTGCAGCAGGCGTACGGCG
Source organism: Balaeniceps rex (assembly GCA_013401315.1). NCBI lineage: Eukaryota > Metazoa > Chordata > Aves > Pelecaniformes > Balaenicipitidae > Balaeniceps > Balaeniceps rex. The sequence goes on from VYZW01025122.1 coordinate 26,811, forward strand.
CGTCGCGGCGGTGCAGGCTTTCTCACACTGCTCTGCAGCTCTGCCCTGTCCCCGTGTGGGAAAAGATGCAACTCGGATGTTGCAACATCAGGAGGAACTTTGGTGAAACTTCCCAGGGTTGTAACTGTCTGTGCCCTGGCACATGAAGGCTGAGGAGGCGTCCGAGTGTTGTAGCAATAGTAGTTAAGTCCATGTTAGTAAATGTAGCATTTGATGCAGTGTGTTTAGCAAAGGTGGTTCGTGTGCTGTTTAAATAGCGAAGCCAACCAGCTGTCCTCAAGGATGGGTGGGTAAGGGAGCCTGCAGAATAGGACAGACAACAAAAAATCCCAAAGCAATATCAGGATAAAACTTTTTTTTCCCAAAACAAAAAAACCCAATGAACAACAAAAANGAAAGCCAGGATCGTATTCTAAATGTCTTTTTCCTGGGTGATGTGAAAGAAGTGGAGAGGCGGGAAAGCAGAATAAACCTGTGGTGGGTTTAAGCAGAGTTTGACCTTTGCTTATAGGATTGCAGAAATATGATTTAGCTAAACTTAGCTGAAAAACACTAGCTGAAAAAATAATCAGGCTTCAGCTGAATGGTGGTTGTTCTTGGTTCCCTTATTGTTCAGGTTAACATCTCTAACGTGAGATGACCACTGCATTTCAAAGTTTTTCTCCCCCAGTGCTGTTTCTGTGGATCCAGGTAGTTTTTTGCACGGTGTTTTCAGTGATCTGCTTTGGATGACTTGTCTTCATAATGCAAAAATTAAACTCTTGTATTTTTTCATATATTGAAATACTGAACTATGAAAAGCATTAAGAGGTTTTAGGCTCTCTGTGATGCTGCTGTTGAAGCAGATGTCTATAGATGTCTTTGTGTAGAAGAATTATTGTTTTATTTAGATTATCCTTTGTACTTATCAGCCAGATACACTGCCAAAAACCAGCTCTGGTGGTCTGATAATTCCGTGGTTTTCTGGGGCTTCATATTTGTCCACTTGCTTCTTTCTGCAGTAAGCTTAGTAGCTGCATATTCAGTTCATACCAGAAATGCATTTTCTTTTAAATACATAGATGTTCTTTAACTAGAACTCTTTCCCTCCCCCCAATTATGTAGGATCTAAACTGAGAGAGAAAGAAAACCAGTCTCAAAGTGAAACTTTTATTGTTTGATATAACGTGTAGCATGTTGTGTCATCTCAAAAGAGGCATTTTTGGATCAAACTTTCATATTATCAGGCCTAGGGCTTTATAGTATTCCATCAGTTTTCTCCACAGAAGTGCTTTCTGGTATTTGGATGAGGGTGCCCAGCACTCTCGCCTGCATATATGAAAGCTAAAATTTGGCTTTTTTTTCTTAGAGTGTCTAGATAAAGTGTGGAGACACTAGAGGCAGTGAATCTGAGAGTGAGTAGCCCAGAGGTAATCCAGCTATTTATTTGTAGTTTGTCTGAAAAGCACATGGGGATGGGGAATGGTGATAGCAACTTCAAACTGTTCACTAAATACCTTTAGCTTGCTGCTATAGGTCACAAATTTGAATGCTGTTTTTGGTTCAAAAATGTGATGCTGATTAAATACATAATATAGATAGGAAATTATTCATGAGGACCTGACTTTTGTTCCTAAAGGGCTTGGGATAACTCTGGACTTGGTTTCAGCCACAGAAGAAAAGACGGGCAGTAGTCCCATCGTATCAGAAAGTGTTGCTGTTTATTTCAGGTTTGGTATAGGGGGGAGAGAGGTGTGTGTATATATGTGGACTGAAAATCACTGTATGACAAAATGCCTTGAAAAGATACAAACCTAAATGATTTCTTGGAAAAGAAATCACTTATGTCCCTAGTACATCATCTACCTCCCCAAATTGCCGGGAAGCAAGAGTTACTGTATTGTAGATAACTGTATTTGTAGAGTTTCTTTCTGTGTGTGGGGAGGGAATGAAGTAATCTGTTCCATCAGCTTGTAAAACTGAACTAATTAACAGACAATCCGCATTGATTGAGACAGCTGCATTCTTTACTGAGGGATTGTAAACACAGAGTCTTCACAGAATTGTTTTTACTGCTGTAAAGTGCAAGAAATTGAAATTATATTTGATAGCCAAAATTAAGGACTTTTTAGTGACAGTGTATCATAGCAAGGTTGACAGTGCCACTGCAGCTAAATCTGTTGTTTTCATTTTAGTGTGATTTGTCACAGTGAATAGTGGGGAAATTCTATAAATTATCACCAAAGAAGTTTTTTACGGTTAAAAAAGTATTTCAGCTGTACTGTCAACCTTGGTTGTGTTCAAGGAGCAAGTAGACACTGGCTGCCTGTAGTTTGGTGCTCATCCTGGTAGGCATGCCTTTTACTGGTTCTAAATGCCAGATTTGCAGTATTTTAGAGATATTTTATGTATGCCTGTGCTAATGCATGATTTCTAGAAGGCCTTTATAATAATTCCCGATATACGGTTTAGGGTATGTTACTAGAAATGCTGATTTAAAAAATGGACGGTCCATGTTAAAAATACTGTACAGAGAATAGTACTCCTGGTTCTAAACTAGCTTACAACATTATTAACATTAAGCATGTTATTTTTTTGTTAAATGCTGTTATGTGTGCTGTCACCTCCAAGCCAGCCTCCTTGTTGGCTGTACAGCTAATTTTACTTCATCAGTCAATTCTGCTATTTTCCTTTTCATGTCACAGAAAATGAGCTTAACTCAGTACTGCAGTATGTTGTTGGGAAACACCTAGCTAGAAGAGGCATTCTGCATTCCACTGCCCCTGCCTCTCGATTTCAGTTCAGTGTAAAGTGTGATACTTACGCTGAACTGTAATCATCCAGATAAAATATTAAAAACTATAAAAATTTTCTGAAAGGCTTCAAGATCTGGCATTCTGTTTAATGGTCCAGAATATGTAATGCTTGCTATCGGTATTAAATGCCAGACGTACATTTTACCGTTGTGTGTTGTCATGGCAAGCTGAGTCATTATTTGGGATTTAGATCTGAGAGAATACTAAGAGGCCTAAATGGGACTTTAGTAGTAGCAAAAACCTAAATAAACAAAATTTTGCTTTCTTGTTTCCTATTTATATCTATAATTTTTTTTTTAGAAAACATCCACCAATTGCATTTACAGGCAACTTCACAGAAAAGCTATATTTTTCCCATCATGGGAAAATGCATAAACCTTACAGCATGCCCAGAAAGTCAACAAACTCAGACCAAGGGAGGAAGCATGTTAGTCAGGAGTCAAGGACCGTTCTCTGAAAACACTCTGCCAGATACTCTTCCTGCTTAAATTGTTTATCAAACAACAATTTCATTTGCCAGTAAGTTTCTTCTGATGTTGTTTTTGTTACTACTTATTTCTTAATACAAGTTCCCCATCCAGCTTCCTCTGCAAAATGCTGCGGTCCCTGTCCTGTGCCTGATGCCCCTCTGACTGTGCGACTGCACCATGGACCAGGTATACAGCTCTTCTGCAGGGGAAAAAAGACCATCGGTGAAGGAGCATGTCAGCATTTAAACGTGACATTTAGAATATGATCCTGGCTTTCCACATTTCTTATGCACCACTTCTGCAATGCCCAAAAACATGAGAAGGGAGCGAGGCATGAGGTGTTGTGTTAGTTCAAGCCCATGGTAATTTTTTCCCATCCCTCAAGGAATTGCTTTGTTGGAATGTGGTTTTAAAAGTATTTCTAGGTTGCTTTTTCAGTGTGCATTTATACTTTTGTTGGTAAATATTTTATGTCCAAATGTTAGGAAACCGCTTAAGTAGCTTTCAGATGGGTGATTGCATTTGGAGACTGAAGGATTATTGAGTGGTTGTCGTGATGGACTTTAGGGTGGACAGTTGGTCTGTCTGTAATGGTTAACCATGATTAAAAAAAAAATCCAAAAATACAATTAATAACACGTGTCATCAAAGGAAAAATAATTGTGAATTTTTGTTCTAAATGACAGTGTAGTTAGGATTTGGGTGCAGTTAAATAAAATGTGAGCAATAAGTTTGTTTTTATCTAGAATAAAAATAAAACAAAAAAGCTTGAGTTTATTTTTTTTTTAACAGTAAGTTCCCAGAACTCACACTGAAACAAGACTGTGTGTGTATATATATATTATTGATTTACTGGTGGCAACCTGTATAGCAAGTTATAAATCCTGGTCTGTGTTACAGTATGTGTCTTGCTTAAAGCATGGTCATGCTTCATTTCCTAGCAAAGCTTAGGCTGAAAAGGGGAGTAACTAAATACTTTAAATGATATAACAGAGCTTAGTTAAAGGGTTGATCTTTTTGTTATTTAAACCACTCTTTTAAGACTACATTTTACTTTGATCTGTGGTCAAAAGAATTATTTAATGTAACTCATGAATCTGATCTTACTTGGAAGTAAGACATTAGCTGAAGTTAGTGGCGGTGTTCTATTACAAAATGGCAGCGTAATCCCTTTCCACCTGAACACAGTGGCTGCTGCATTAGGGGCTTGAAACAAATGATAAGAATAGTGCATTAAGTAGTTTGTAATTACTCATACGTTAATTGCTTTTTTTTAAGGGCCAAAGCTCTTTTAAAAATTGTCTACAGAAAATGTGTTTTATGGGGCATGGCTGCTGTGCACCTCCTAGCTAAAACCTAATGATTTGCTGGTATCAGAAATGTGATTAGACTCTTGTTTTTCCCTTGCTGTCCTTCCCACGTGCAGCTATTCCAGCCCCCGGTGCTGGCGTGCCTGCGGGCTGTAATGCTCCTATTGGCACTGACAAAAGCAGAGGGGAGCGGGAAGGGCAACGCGGCCCGAGTGGGACCCAATGTGCCGTCATCTTGATAGTGTGGTTATTGCGTTCTCTGTTGCCACTTAAAAGAAGGGGTAATTTGTCTGCTGTAGTGTGGGAAGAGCTATGGTGAGTATGGCTGCTGGCATTGCGTCTTGGTCAGCTTTTGATCAACTAACGAGATAGAAGGTCAAGCAGATGTATTTTACTTTGTGTCTTGCCTAGGCAAAGTCTTTGCAAGCAACAGTGGGTTTCCTTTGGTTTCCCATAATTTATTTGGCAGAAGAAGATGTAGTTTGATTCCCCACCACCCTGTAGCTGCTATGAAAGTCAGAAATACTAAGCTGAGGCATTTTTTTGTTTCTTTCAAAGTAATTAACCAGTGTGTATGTGATGAGCTAACTTAATTTTATCATGTAGAAAGCCATCAGCTGCATAGGGCAGGGAAGCAGGAGTTTACACGGCTGTAATGCAAGTTGGGGTGTGACTTGCTGCATGGCCAGGAGACGATGGGTGAGCAGATTGCTCTGAGTCGGAGCAGCACTTGCTGCTTTGTGCCGTACGCTTGCTATCTAAAATCCTACCTTCTGGGAAGCCTCACTGCAGCGACATTTAAATTAATTCATTACTTTTTGGCCTTTTCTGTTGTAGCTATTGAAGCAACTAGTTTGAACTTTTGCTTTTAAGTGGAAGAGTGTGAAAATTAATGTGTGGGAAGTCAGTGAAGTTGTAAGCAGTACCTCACCGCAATGGGAGCTGCAGCAGGCTGGTTGTGGACGTGCTGCGTTTTCAAAAAGAAGGGAGCCCTCTCCCCAGCAGACACTTGCATTTACTTTTTAGGAAACTTATGTCCTTTGAAAGTGTAATGAACTGAAATCCAAAACCTAGCAGAGTGTTAAGGAACTGATGGAGTAGGTTTGCCGAAAAGGTTTTTGGGATTTTTTTTTTTTTTTGCCAGGTATCAAGACCAAACTGTGAGGTCTTTGGGTGAGGTAATGGAAGGTGGTCATTTTGTAATGCTGTAGGGACTGCGGTGCGGGTAGTAGAGCATCTGCATGAGTGCGCCTTTTAAAAAGGCTTGGGGAAGAGCAGGCTTAGAGAAGCAGAGAGCAGCGAGTGCTGCTGGGGTCTGGGTGACACCTTCCAGCTGGGTGTTTAGCTTGCCCAGCATTTGAGGCAAATGCATACCGCTGTGCGGTAGCGATGAGGAGAAAGCAGACCTGGTGGGAATGAACACAGAGATGACTAACAGTCTGGTGTAGAAGCTGAGGAAGATGAGGAGGTGGAGAGAAGCTTTGGGGTTGGGTTGAGGATGCTATGAGTGAAACCTGAACCTTGTTTCTAGAGACGTCAGAGCGCATCGCGAGCGGTGCCACTGCCACCAGCAGTGGAGACCCAGCCTGGGTGCTGCTTGTCGGGCCTGGAGCTTGTGAAGGTATTCTTCAGCCCTGAGTGCATGTGGTTTTGAGGAGGGTGGAAAGAGGGAATAAATAACGCCGGAAGATGAAAAATACCTTTTGAAACAAATAGGCAAAGTTTCATTATTTTCCTGAGTAAGAGGAAAAGCTTGTTAAATAGATCCTACAGACCTTTGGCATTAAGGTCTTTATAGCTCTGGAGAGCCTCCCATCCTTCGCATTTTCTAAAAAGTTTTGAATTCAAGGTGTAGAAGAAAAGACAGGCGTAATATTGTTGGCTGTGGCACTGGCAGTCTTTTCCTCTCGTAGTGTATTTCATGCTGGTGTAGATATTTATGCGTCTGGTTTACGCTGATAGTAGCTCCTTTAGAAAAGCCAGTACTAGCATTCCCCTCTTGCAAGATATTTTGATAGGCTTTCCCTACGTTTGTGGTAGTGGCTGGTGTTACTGTGAACAGACAAAGCCAAAACATACTTTTTTTTTTTTTTTTGCGTTTTCCTTTTGTTTTGTTTTTTTTAAGAGCCTGTTAGTTAAGGTATCATAGCCACATTGGCACCTCCGTTTTTGTTCTTTCTTTGCTTAATGGGGTGGTCACCACACACGTTGACTCACTGTCCAAAAGCATTGCAGAGAGCACAAAATTTGTTCTGTTAAAGCTTGTTTAAAAACCTACTTGGAGTCAAATTACTTGAGTACGCGGAAATAAAATGTGTTTGTTGAAGTTTCCTAACTAATTCTGTGTGTGAAGGGTAGTTGCATCAGTTTGCCAAATGGCAAAACGCTTCTTAAGAAACATGTTTTGTTTAATGCTTATGGTTTTTGATTCCCTCCCCCCACCCCGGACCGTAAAAAGCAGGTGTTCTGGTCTTTGCTGTGTTATTTGTTCGTCATTCACTGCTGATTTGTAAGGCAAGGGAACGGTGGTTCTTGGTGGTGTGCTCTTGTTGAACTCTGATCTTTCCTTCTGCTTCTGCTAAAAAGGGGCTTTACAGTGAGGCAGACACGAACTCATTTTACAGAAAAAAACCTTCTTCCATTGTTGCATTCTTACAAAACGTTTTACCTTTCTGAGCGCTTTCAGATTGGAATTGGTGCTTGGTTTTTACAGTCAAAATAGACATTAACAAAAATTCCCGATGTCAGCCTTGTGGTTATTTCCCTGGTCATAATCTACAGGTTTATCAAGTGAGCATGCCTGTTTTTCCAGAGAAACACATCAAGCTTGCAAAGCAGTTTATAATTTCTGAAATATTTCTGAAATACTTATGTAATCAGTATGTAGACTTCTGAACAAGTGAGAACTATGGGGTTTTTAAGATTGAAGGGTAGATTGCCTAATATATCAGGGAAACGTAAAATTTCCCCAAGAAAAGTAGGCTGTGCGTATGCAGAGTTGTGCCAGACACTTCTACATTGGTATCATCGTTGCACTGAGAAATTTTCCTTTAATAGGAAATTAAAAATTGCAAAAAGCTACATTGAGAGCTTTGATAGATCTGACAAATGCAATCCTGAGAGGGGATGAAAACAAAAATGAGACTACTGAAAACTCCTTTCAGTAGCAGGTTATCATGTAGACTGGGTAACTGATTCAAATGATGATAAAGGGAAATACCTTAAATACGGAGAAAGCAGATTTCAGGGGAAATGGTTACTACTACATTTACTGGTAGAAAATACCTAATCTATATGCAGTTGTGATTTGTGTCTATGCTTGCAATGAGTTAAATGAGGTTCATGGTGAAAATGTGCTGTTAACATCTGCAGCCACGCTTCAGGCTTTTGAAGGCATGGTCTAGGCATTGCATCCCTAATAGAAGTCTACCAGAAAAAGATCAGTCTGTCTTAAAGTTGTGATATATGTTTCTTGCTCCAGTGTAAGAGTTTGTGGTAAACGCAGCAGGGATTGACCATTTTAAAATGGGAGAATAACAAAATTTTTGGATACAGTTACATCGCAGTACCTGTGGATGATGATTACAGCTTTTTATAACTTTTTCCAAGTGAAACATAGAAATACTGGTTCTAAGCAGAGACTGAATACTAGTTATGATAGATCATGTTAGAGCAGCTTTTGGGGGGATTGGGATGCTGAAGTGTGTGTGTTTCTTGGGTCCTGAAATACCTGTGCCAGGCAGCAGCCGTATCTGTTAGAAATGGGTGTCTGAGGTGCGTGATCAGCCGCGGTGAGTGTTAGGGCAGAGAGGGGTATCGGTGAGAGCTGGACATATGAAGAGTCAGGCAGAGCACAGAGAAACACTGGTTTGTATTTGTTCCATTCACTCTACTTTGAGTGAAAAGGAAGCATGGCTGTGGAGAAACGGAGTGAGTGTCTGTCCTCAACACCCTCGTGTTCAGGCAGCTTCACTTGGGGCCCGTCTCTTGCTGCCGGGAGGGGATGGGGACCTGCACAGTCTGTGCCTCTGTTGCACCTTTTTGGACCGGAGGTGAGGAGTCTAATTTTGCTGTTGCCTCTCTTCCCTCCTAGTGATAGAGCTGCATCGCAGAGTCACATACACCTTTCCCACCATTGTGCTCCCAAATTCACATTTCCTATGTATCCTTTCTGCTTATCCCCTGTTTCTTTCTGCAGTGTCTGTAAAACAGAGGGTGCTGCTGTTGCCCGTGGCTTTGCTTTTCACACAGATTCTTCTTTTTGGTCCAGTTTCACTCACATAAGCAGAGCAGGGCAGGAGTGAGCAGCCTCAGCACCACGGGGTTCTCTCTGCTTATATATAGAGTCTCATTTTCTTCCTCCTTTTGGATTGGGAAACAGAGACTTCATAAATACCCAAGAAAGCCCAATTTCTTTCTAGAATCGTTTTCCCAAGTGAGTAGTTTTTGGAGAGCCCCTGGGACTCAACTTTGCAAGATGCCAGCCAGCCGCTCGCAGGGCTCGGGCGGCAGAAGGACTGGTTTGAAGCTTCCTGTTATAAAAAGGGAAGGAGGACTTCGGTGTGCTAAACTGGTCAGTTGTCAGAGCGGTGCAGACCTGCTGGCTAGGTATGCTTCTTGTAGGGAAAGACATGTCAGCCGTAAAAGAAAATAACCTTGAAAACTGCATGCAAGGAGGCTGGAGTTTCCTAATTACTTGGGGTCAACCTAATTTCAGGTTGGTACCAAAAGGGGGGATTCCACCAGCCCTCTCCCTCCGGCTGTGGTTTCCCACCTCCCTTTTGTACAGCACCTTGTAGCTGCAGGGCGGGCCTGAACAGGGAACTGATTCAATGCAACAAAAGTTAGGAGGGGAAGGGTGGGATATTGGTTTTTAGCAGGCTTGCCTTCCTGTTGTGGCTCCTTGCACAGCCATGTCATCGTGGTCTGTGGCACAGGGGTGACAGAGCCAGAATGAAGAGGGTCGGCTCCTGGGGAGCCTAAAAGAGGCTGGAAATACTTGCATTAAAGGAAGACAAATTCACTTCAAGTTGATGGTTGTTACAGTGGAGAGCAGATTGACCCTCCTAGTTTTAGATTTTTTTTTTTTTTAATACTGCATGAAAGAAACCTTTTAATGTTTGTTTTCTGAGGATTGCTTTTAATGACTCCTGCACTTAAGAGCATAAGACTTTCTTGTCTCCTCTCTTCCCACTGCCTCCCTCCCACCCCCAATAAATTTGTTGAAATGGGTCAAAGTAGAAACTCTGGAGACAGTTCTTTAGTTATCTATGGCTTAAGCAGTGTGAACTGTGTCTGCCCTAAATCGATGGGACTTTGGGGCGAGGGGAAAGATAATGGTCTTGCTTGTTCTCTCTCAAAATGTGCTTCAAGTTGCGACTCACTTTTTGTAGGGGCGATTGATTGGTGGCTATTTTTGGCCAGAAAGTTTATTAGCCAGTGTTGAATCAGTGGAACTAAAGCTTCCAGGCTTTGAATCCTTTCTGTAGTCAGGTCACCACTGTGACACCTTTGAGCCCTGGTTTCTGTTTGCTTTTCATTGGAACCTTTTTGATTTCAAAGGTGTGGAGAATGATACTGAGACATGGTCTTCTGTGTGGTTTTTTTTTTTTTTTTTTTTTTAACACTCTAAAGGACACTCCAATATGCTTCTGTCTGTATGGGAATACATCTCCTTTTACTTGATATCTACTTAGGGTGGTTGCAAGGCTTGGGAAGTGTTTATACCTTTGAGTGTTAACAGTATCTAGGTTTGAAATCTCAAAGTTAATACTACTTACCCCTTAATATGTGCTTGCTTGCAGAAGTAACGCATTGGCCATGTTGAATTTATACAAAAATTAGGGTATCTCATGAGATAACTCATGAAAGTATGAAAAATCTGTTAATGTTTGTGGGTTGTAATCCTGTATCTATTAGTATGTTTAAATAAATGAAACTTGTAGTGTATGTGGTTGACATCAAGTAAGGAAGTGAAAAACAGTGATTTTCCAAATAGTTTTGATTTTGGGCTTGGTAACTATACATAGCTTGAAGATTTAATATCTCATTTTATATCAGAACTTGTATACAGAGCTAGATATCTACTGTTTCTCCTCTGGAATCGCGTCTTACTTTATCTGTTGTTTGTAAATGCTAGGCAAGATCTTGAGCTTTTGGGCTTCAGCCCACAGCGTCAAACAGTTCAGTGTAGTTGCATGATGGCGTTTCTCCTTGGCGATGTCTGTACCTGAAATGTTTTGCGGTGAGAAATTATCATGCCTGTCCCAGAAGGAATTCTGAAAGTAATGGGAAAGTGCCCGTAGTAAGTGCATTGGGGCACTGGTATCAGTCAAGCAGTGAGGGTGAGAGGGTTATTCTTCATTTGCCATCTGACTCTTCTCTTAATGATAGCACAAAATATGAAATATGATTTATTTTTTAATCAGTTCTTTTTCTTTCTTGTCTCTAAACTTGGAAGTATAAGTCTTTGAAAGTCTACTTTTCCATTTGTAAAGTTGCTTGCTAGCACTCTATTGTAAAACAAAGCATTTGATTCTTTGGTCTACTGAAATTCCCTTTTACTTCATGATTTGTGTTTGCTTTGCTTTGCTTTAAATGTCTGCTTCCTTTTTAAATACAGTTTTCCAAGTTGCTGGCCGTACCAGATTGTTTATATTTTTTAAAAGCCTTCTGCTTAGCCGTTATATTGCTCTTTATAGTACTGCTTAACCACATTGGTTTCTGTTGCTCTTTTTTCTTGCATAAACTTAGCTGGGATGAATTTCAAATGTGGTTTATCCAACTGTTAAGTATTTCCCACTTTTCTGCAATAGATTTCACATATGTTACAGAATTCCAAACCAAGATCTGGTGGACATATTGCCCTGGTTTTTTCCTCAAAGTCAGAAACAGAGGTTTTTTAAGCATTACAGTGATAATATTTAGGTCACTGGCTCCAGCATGCTGCTTAGCTTCAAATCCATTTGTCATATTTAGCTTATTTCCAAGGATTAAGATAACTATGGTCCATATATTTATTCGGAAAAAAAACCTTTTAATTTTCTGGTAATAAACCTAAAAGGGAGAAAAAAGTATTGATCCTTTTGAGTGGGAAACTGCAGAAGGCTTTTTTTTTTTTTCTCCAGAGGTCAAACTGTGGAGTCACGTAAAACACGCGTACATCCATCCAGTCATTCCAAGTTACAGGATTTACCCATACAAAAGTGTAACTAAGAATTTGGAATTAGGCTTTTTCACAGAGCATCTAGAAAAAAATTCAGGAGCTGAATTACCTTTTACTTTTTTATCTGCTAGTCCTGTATGTTCTTTTTTTAAACTTGCAGAACAGGGGTGTTAGCAGGTGTCCGTAGGTACCTGCTGTCCGTTGCTATTTCTAACACCTCTGCAAAAATAGGAAGACGCAGATCTCTTGTTTTCCCATTTTGTTTCCCCATACTGGGTGCCTGGTTCCAGTGGGAAGTATATATGACCCAATGCATGGTAAAGTTTTTATGCTAACCATCTAGTAGTAATCCAATCTGTTTTACCTTTACGCTGGTTTTTCTGTGTGGTGGTATCAAGAGATGATCTGGTCAGTGACTTGAGCAGCTACTGGGGATCTGGAATTAGACCCAGCAGGCGGTCCCAGGCTTGTTTTTTTTGGTCTGGTCTGTTACAGGTTCTTCAGTTATGAACAAATGTCAGTGGTGCGGCAGGTTTTCTGGTGGAGAATATTGGGTTTTTTGCATGCAGGTCAGAGGCATGTTGGCAGAGTGACATGATGAAGATAGCTGCAGATGAGACCTGCTTTATGTCTTGCTGTAGCACGTTGTTCTCAGTTTTCGTGAACATCTTTCTCATAGCCAGGTTTTTCTCCTTTCAAATGAGTAAGGNGTTATTTTTTTCATGTTACGTGGAAATACTGCAGAAAAGGAATAAACTGACAGGGAAGATAAAGTGGTGTTGGTTTATGTGCTGATAAGTGACCCATTCAGTCTGTTATGGTGACATTTGGAAGCACAGCACTGAGTAAAGAAACTGGGATGGGGATAACGCACTTGGACGAAGCTGGGCAACGGTCTGTAGGCTGAGCCTGTACTTCAGCCTAGTAGAAGCTGTTGGAAGATAATCTGGCATTCATCAGATGATTAAAAAAATATGTTTGGGGGAGGAAACAGGGATATCTG
>VYZW01025122.1:49637-60373 GCA_013401315.1 Balaeniceps rex
ACTCTCCTTATTGAGTTAAAATATCACCATTTCCTTCCATTAAAAACAAAATTATAAGAACAGGGAAGCATGACTTACCTTGCAGGTTTGGAACAAAGATGAATACCTCTCCTCTAGGACGATGATACTTAGGTGCCGTGTCCTCCCTTTCAATGTTTTTATTGAATATTACTATTTTCTGAAGAGGTTCTGTTTGCAAGGTAAACGATGTTTATGGTAATTTATACTACATGGGCTTGTTATTTCAAAAGCTAAATGAAGTAGTATACTATTATTACGTGACTTTTTGCAGAAAAACAATATAATAAAGCTCCATGTCTTAAAATGTAATCTAAAAACTAGTCTTGTGGAGTCAGTTAGGTTAAATCAGATCAAACCTTATCCTGGAGGTCCTTTGTTCATGAGTTCTCAATAATTTTGTTGTCATTTAATACACATTTGACTCTAGCATATTCTAATTGTTAATAGGAAAACCATCAGTGTTTCTGACATGCTTTTCTGTATTATGATCTCTTGCTGCCTTTTCACTTTATTGGAAGTGAGGGAACAATAAAAGAATTATAATTCACAGTTGTATTTTTCTAGGATTCTCATAAAACTGACCTCCATTTTTCTACACGTTGACCCTTCTCATCACTATAATTACTAGACATTATTAATTTTTTTTTTTAAATTGTCTTTATCACCCACAAAAAGCTAAGCCAGAATCTCTGGCAGATGGCATCTCCCCTGCTATTTGCTGTGCACGCGTTACTTGATGCTCGCAGTCATTCTTGCTAGAGCTCAGTGCATTGAGGAACAGCAAATCCAAGCCAGGAACAAACCTTTTTAACACGTAAGCCTTTATCTGGTGTACCTGCCTAATTTTCCTGTGTTGCAATATAGTTGTGAATATTTACCCCACCTCCCCTAAACACTGGGTCAGTTTGATTGAACTGGCATCCTTGGTTCGGTAAAACTTTGGTTCTGGCTTGTTTTCCAAAAGCAAGCAATTTTGTTTTTCTCAGTGGGGGGAAAAGATGGCAGCAAAGGCTGTAGGTGGGTAGCGGACTGTTGGGTTGCAGAACCTGTAGAATTTATTATGCGATAACAGGACTTGAAGGTCCTTTTACAAAATGAGGCCATATTTGGGGGATTATTGGTACATAGGATTTCACGGACAACTGAGTACAACAGCATTTGTGAAGGTCTGAAATCTAGGAAAATAATTCCCTTGACCTGCAGAAGTAATGATCGTGTGTTACATGTTACTAGGCAGAGAAGTTTAATTTGAAGCATTTTCCTGAAACCACATGACTTAGTTCACATGGAGTTACTATCTCTGTCTCCATTTTCTTTAAAAATAACCTTAAATAAATTTTCTACAACACAGTTACCTCAAAAGTCTTTTTATAAGAGTCTTTTTATAAAGCTGAAAATATATGGATGATTACTTTATTCAAGAGTTCCAAAAATATTCGAGAGGGAGACACATCTGATTCAACTGAACATGTTAGAGTAGATGAAGAAATTAATTACTCTGAAGTCACTTGCTCTTAGTAATTTAGTTTTATTTTATTTAAGCATTTTTCTGGTTTAACATGCCTGACAGTTGAAAAATGCATTTTTCTTCTAGCAACATCACTTGCAGGTATTAGATTTCAGTCATGTCAAGGGTGCTGCATTTTCCATTGCAGAAAGGGAGAATAGGGGCTATTTTTGGCATTACCATGGTTTACAAAGGGACATACTTGTCAGCAAATATTTACAGATTAATCTCTCTTGTTAAACATTCGATGCTACTATGAATTTCTCCTGTCACTAAGAATGAAACAATGCAAAGCAAATAGTTTGTTTTCCTCAACTTGTACTTGCCTTTGCTTGAACTTTTCAGCGTTGACCCATTTGGAAGCTGGCCAGAGCGAGCGACTGGGGTAGGGGGAAGGCTGGGGAGTGGAGGTCTAAAAGAGGAGAACTTTTTCAAGGTCAGAACTTGAAGGAAAAAAACTTGATCTTACAGGGCGTTTGCATCCATCCTCCTGAAGAATGGTTGTAGTTTTAATAAGTGTGCATTAAGACTAATGACATGATTTACTGAATGCATCATTGACTGTTTTTTAAGGAAAAGTATTTCCATTTATTTAGCTGAAATAGCTGAGATTTTTCTCACTGTGGTACCAACAATTAACAGCCATTCTTACATCCTGTGTTATGTTACTTATAAAGGTAAGTGTAAAACTGGGAATTTACATATAGATCACACAAAGTAAGACTGAGTACTCTCAAAGCAAGTCTGAAGTTCAGTTCCTAGATTTGCTTTGAACCATTTGAACAATAGTTTGACTCATTTTTATAAGTTGAATCTTGAAAATAACAGGCAAGAAAGATACCTGCTCTTCCTTCCTATGTGTATTTACCAGAAGAAGAAATAATTGAGCATCTTCAATTAGTACTTTCCTTTTTACTTTGTGAACAAGTATGCTGTAAACCTACTTCTGTTCATCCGCTGGACCACCTCAAAGTCATTCAGGTGTAATTAAAGGAACATGTTGTTCTCATTAAAATTATTATGTTGTCATGAATAACGCTTTTAATAATAGTTGCCAGTTAAGAGAGATTCTTTTCATTGCTCTGACAGTGGATAAGTGAAATGTTGGATCTTCTTGAAACGAGCAGAAATGATTAATATGTTGAGTGAAAATGCTCACAAACAAAATGACTAGGTTACAGATTATAGTTGTAAGCTTTTCTAGTTTAAAAAAAAAAAAACAAAACCCAAAAAACACAAAGAGCAAAAAAACACAACACCCCACCCCCCAAATACCCCAATTTTCTGCAAGACTGCTCTTTTATGGTCAATTTTGGAAGAAGTCTTCAGGTGAATTTTTAGGGGGAGAAGCTTTTGTAAAATGCTTTTAAAACCTATTTTCTTCCAGAAATTTGTAATATGTTTTGCTTGCTTAAAACAAACAAACAAAAAAAAAAAACCAACAAAAAAAAAGAAAGCTTCCTAGTAACCATTTTTAAGTAAATTAAATGACATAGGAGAATTAGAGCAGTTGAGAGTCATTTTTATTTTAGAATTCTTTTTGCATTAACACATCTGCAGTGTTGATGAATATATGGAAAAATGAAATTGTGCTTCTATCCTGCCGTGTCTCCAATGTGACAATAAATCAACTTTTTTTCCTTTTAAAATGTCTGGCCTTGTAATTTATGTTTGCATAACCCATTACTAAATTCGTAGTAGGTGTTTTAGTTGGCAGGCACCATTCCAGGGATTCAGTGGACCTATTTTAATACTGAGCTTTTGTTACTGTTCATAATTATGTGTAGAAATATATGTATTTTCTTAATTATAAAAACTAGCTTGCTTTAGCTTTGGATCTCATCTTACTTCCTCAACACAAACCGTGCTTTAAAGCTTTGAAAGAATTAGTGCTTTTTAGACTTGAAAAAAGAAATGGGTTTACCAGGCTGGTTTTTTCCATTTTTGAAAAAAACAACAAAACCAAAACACCAAAAAAGTAATAAAGTACAAAAAGTAAAGTTTTGATGCATCTCTGGTGCTATTTATAATTGTGGAGGATTCTTTTATTTTATAGTCAAGTTGTAAATATTTAGGCCAGCATCAAGACAGTATGCAAATAAAAGAAGTTTTATTAATAACCATTATCTGGGCCCTGGTAATAAATATGTATGACTCGCATAGGAATAAACCCACCCAATAAATATGAAAGCCATACAGAACCATTAACAATTTTTAATGGACTTGCAGATGGAATAATTTAATGCAACTGTAGTTACTCAGGTTCCAACTCCTGTAACTATTTCTCATCTGCTTGAAAGCTTTCATCTGAAATACATTGCTACCATTCATGATTCCACCTTGTCTCTGTTTAAAACCATAAAATTGTGGTTTCACAATTTTTAAAGCACTAATGCTTATTTATGGCTATATTTCTGCATTTTTTTAACTGACTTTCTAAAAAGAAAGTTTTTTTATCAGAAGCTGCAGCACTAGACCAGTGTTCAGCAGTAAAGATGGGGCTGACTGGTCCACCGAGTTGGAAATTAGCTTTATGCATGTGCTTTGCTGATTGTAGATGCTTACCGTAACACAGGAGTTACACACGTGCCAGTTTCTACAGCAAATTATACAGACCTGTGCACTTGAAGGATCACTGATTATTACTCTTAAAGATTAAAGCTGTTAAGGACCAGCATGAGCACATGCCCTTCTGCCTAAAAGTGGGTTTGTATCTTTTCTTGTGATTCTCTAAAATACAGGAAGCAATGAAAAATGTCACCTGCTTCGGTTCATAAGTAAAAGCAGTCCAGTTTGAGTTGGCTAACGTAGATACAGCATCATTGCATCTTGTACAAACTTCTACTGGGTTTTCTAAACGTTTTGTTTCCTACTGAGGAAATAACCATGCTTTAAAGTACTATGAAGTGTATGTCAGGTTCATCAGTTGGGGGAGGGGGCATTGGGGACCTTTTAATGGGCAGGCTATCACAAAAGAAATTCTTGTGTATAGCCTGAATCTGATAAATGAGCTGTTCTGTGAGAAGAGGAACTTGTAAACATTCTGGAGTTTTAAATGCTCATTTTAAACCAAAGCTTTCATTTAGTGCAAGATAGTGCTGGGAGTGCTTTTTAAAAATGCCCAAATGTGTTAAGACTTTTCAGTCCTGTTTGTCAGAAGTGATTTGAGCACTGAAGATCTGAACTCTTACATACTTTCAGTGCACTTTAGGGCATGTCTACACCTGCAGTGTAGCTTTGCTAAGTCTGCTGGTATGACCATGGGTTTCAAATGCGGCTCAATGCGTTCCCTGGCCGCTACCCTTGGCTGTCGGAAGCGTGCAGCTTCCTTTCAAGCTAGCTGGCTGAGCACGGCTTTGGGGACTGTGCTGTATCGCAGGTTCAAAATGCCAGATCTCTGAAGGCTTAATCAGACAAATTAACCTGTTGCTGATTATCCCCTTTGCCTCTAACTCTTGTTGATGAGCAGCTGAAGAACTGGAGTGGGCAAATAAGAAGCACAAGGTTTGCAGAGCAAACAAGAAGCTAGAGGTGGGCTTGGGGCTGCAATCACCTGCACCTTGCTGGGATCCAGGTTACCCTAAATAACTGCAGTGACCATCAGAATACCTATCACTTGACTATCTTGAAATGCTATCCATTGCTTCCTGTGCAAGAGCTTTCTTGGACTAAGTGGTCCTCAGCTAGAGGAACTACGATCAGATGTACACATCCCTCTGGCACTTTGCAGCAATCCACTCTTGCTTTCTAGCAAAAAGCAACTGAGGTGTTGGTTCTTGTGAGTGGACAAAGGTCTCGATGACAGGCAGTGGGTGTGGGCAGTTCTTATGCTGGTTCTATGAGAAAAGAAGGAAGAAAAATGCTCAGATTCTTGAAATGCATTTCTCTTCCATATTAGAGATACAGACAAAACACATTTCTAGCTTAAAAGGAAGAATCGACAACAGTAAAAGTTTAATTCTGTTCTGCCATGATTTCTGTCCTTGCTGTTCTGCTCCTCTTGTTGTGATTTGCCCTCTGCGGGGACACTTCACAGCACGGAGCAGCTGGTGTCCCGTGTGAGCAGGGTCCATCGCCAGCCTGACTGCAGCCTTGACAAGAGGGGATGCTGATGAGATCAGTAATATCAAGCACGTGAATGCTGAAATGTGGCTTAAAGTTAAGACTGTGCAGTAGTCCCTGAGTGTGATATACCTTTAAACCATGCCATCTTACTGCAAACAACACATATTATTGCCTGCAGTGCCCTTGGTGTATCCATGCAGTTAAAATAAGGGCAGCAATAAAAAGATGAGGTACTGCTTTGTTAGGAAAGGGAAGACATTTTTAGTCCAAAAAAAATCAGGTAGCCGGTTGAAGTAGTTCTTCAACTAATGCTTGATAAAGCAATAAGCCAGTTTAAAATATACATTCAGTTACAGGAAAAGGGATATATTAAGCTCACCTGTTGAGAGGATTATCTCAGCTAAACACACTCATTTTACATGAGACCAAAATAGATCCTTAAAAAATTAATACTGAAATAGGTTTACAGCCGATAGAGAGATTTCCTTCAGACCTGTTTTGTGGTATGCTCATCTGCTTTTTCAGGAATTTTAAGCATTGAAGGAATGAAGTCAAAGCTGCTGCTTGTCTTTGAAATGGATGCCTCTTTGATAAGCCTCTGATCTCTGTACCCAGAGTTGTAGCAGCAGATTCAAACACTGATTGTAAAATTGGGAGACTAAAATGTAGCCACGACAGCTTCAAACACTCTGTCTCTCTGTCAGATTCAATGCACAGGACATTGCCAGGAGTTAAAACGATGCAAAATTAAAGTAGCCTACTAAATTTACCTGCCATGGAGAATCCACAAAAGAGCTGCCACTTCTAATCCTCAAATTCGTTTCAAATTATTATTTTTTCAAATTGGACTCCCTGATCTCTTCAGCTCAAGCTGTTGTACAGATTTGAAAAGCTGTCTCTTCTTGTCAGATCACTGGTTTAATAATAATAATATCTTACATTTATATAGTCCTTTTCATCCTGCAGCTTCCTAAAGTGCTTTACAAGCTTTATATATACAAAATCGTGCAACCACCGCTTGGGTGGCTGGTGCTAGTCAGCCGGAGAAGTGGCTGGCAGCTTGTTACCCTCGCCTTCCTCGTTCACATAAAAGCACTGGGGAAAAGTAAAAGTCGTGGAGATGATTCCGTTCATCTCCTGCAGCTGGGAGCTAGAACAAGTGCAGGGATGTTCAGTCCACCCCAAAACTGGGGACATGGTAAAGAAAAACCATCACTGTGGTCTTGCAACCCCAGTGCTAGTTTT
Source organism: Balaeniceps rex (assembly GCA_013401315.1). Lineage (NCBI taxonomy): Eukaryota > Metazoa > Chordata > Aves > Pelecaniformes > Balaenicipitidae > Balaeniceps > Balaeniceps rex. The sequence continues at coordinate 56,476 of VYZW01025122.1, forward strand.
GTTTTGTGATGATGTTTTTCTTTGGTGTACTCTTAGTCTGAAAAATACCTAAGTCTCTGGAGTTTGGGGGAGCAAGAGGAGTACCTTTGTGTGACTTCTTTCAAAAATGCACATGTGAAAAATGCAGGCACCTTGAATATAAAGAGTTATTTAAAAAAAAAAAATCCAAACCTCTACCTGAATATTCTTACTCATCTGTTTTTGGTGGAGACTGCTTGGACAGCTAGTTCTAACCTGTCAGTAAATGCGTTGCAATGGTTTCTTTAAACCTCCGGAAGTTGGGGATGATTGTGCAGAATAGATTTTTGTCAAATTATTTCTAACTCTTGAGGGAATAATTTCTGGGAGAAAAGAGGTATTGAAGTGGGATGTGCGCTGCTCATTAGTGGAAGAGGCACACATGCATTGAGCCACTCTGCACTGGTTTCTGAAGGAAGAAAGGGCAAGAACACATTGACAGAGGTTTAGACACCATTAATATCATGAGACCAGTTTTCTGTAATGATTGATCTAGCTTATTTTTTTTCTTCTGTTAGTACTTCACGTTACATTTTTGTTTGGCTTCAGTTGCCCTTTTCAAGATTGCTGATGCTGAAAGGCAACTATATTAAAAAAAAAAAAAAATCAGGGTCCTTTGTTCCTAAACTTAAGAGCCACTGACACGTCTGGAGAACATCCAGCTCTGATGTGTTCTTCTGCAATTTGGATCATGTCCGACCTCATAACTTTCTTAAATTATCCTGAGTTTTGTGTACTAGATACCATTAGGGAACATTTCCTGTGTCCAGATTCACATCAAATAATCTTTACCTACCATTTGGGGGCGTAGGGGATGCTAAAGAGGAAGGCTCCTCTTCTGCGTGAAGGGAAGGGGTTTTACTTCAATGGTTCTTGAGAGCCAGGAAGAGGGAAAGATGGAGACCCAGACATGGTCTCAGAGGCCTTAAAAATCTGGAAAAAAAGAAAGTGTACATCCATAGACACTAATGCTAATGGACACTTATCCTGTCTCTGGCTGTAAATTATTGAGATCCTGCTTCTATCTGGTAATGCAACTTAATCAGAATCAGTTTTACTGCTTTGACCCCATAGGGAACCTTCTAATTTCATGTTTTTACATTTTGTCTAGTCACTGTACTGGGAATCTTCATATCCAGCCTCCTGGTGGCATTTTGAAGAGACATGCTGTTACATTTACCTAAAAAAATAGTATCAGAAGGCTACAATTCAGTGCGTAGCTTTTTCCTGCAATCTTCAGTTGATGGTCAGCTGAGAGGATACAACTTGTACAGCAATTTGCAGTCCTGCCCTCTGTTCAGGACTTGGAGTGATTGAAAACAGCCCTATGCCATGACTTCCCGAGCAAAATCCCCCAAGGCAGACTACTGCTGAGGGTTGTCCTCTGCAGAGGACCTCTTTCTATGACTCCTGCATCTTGCAGCCTTTTCAAGTTACAGCTTTTGCTTTTATATCTTTGTAAATGAGATGCCTGTGACATTGCACATTGCCTCCCTCACAGCCTTAGCGCTTGGTGGGGTTTTTTTCCAGTCGTGCCATGGGCCACAACAGCTTTGTAGGCAGGAAGAAACCTGGAAATCAGCTCTACCAGTTGCTTTACATACGGGACTGTCCAAATGCACGACCATGGCGCAGCATTTTATAGCTCGTGGTGGGTTTTTTTTTACGAGGCTGTGCAATGTAGCATAGCATGAGTGCTCACCTTACCTATCCGAATGCTGCCTCCACCAATGGGAGGTGCACACTCAAGCCATCTTCTGTTATTCCATTAAGGACAGTCACTAATTTTGTGCTGTCTCAGCTCAAAGAAAACTTACACCTTGACGTAGTACAGATGACAAGGAGAGGCGCTTCCACATTGGGTAGAGGCTGAAGGGTTGACGCTGCTGCAGGTCGACATCCTTTCCGCTATTGAACTAAAAGGCACAAAGTCTGAGTGTAGTTTCCTAAGAGATTATTCCACTGTCGTGTTTAAATTCAGTGCCGGAAGGAGCCAGCGTGCAACAGCATGTTAATGGCGATACCTGAGAAGGTCGGTCCTGTGGTGTACTCTTTACCCATGCTGACTGCCGGGTGAGCAGGGCTCATACATCTTTCAGTTCAGTAACTACCATATCTTTATTCTCTTAGCCTAGTCTGCAGGTTTCTTAAAGGGATTACACTCCAAAGCCTAGGACTTAAAGCTAGTTTTAATGAGTTTGATGAGCCTGTGTAGCAGACTTTCATAGAAGCCTGTCCGTCTAAATAGCATTTTTAATAGCAATTCCCTCTGCTCAGGAGATTAGCAACTTAACGCTTTGAGGGCTTCTTCCCCACTGGATGGTGCCACATGAAGACAAGCTCTACTGAACAGTAATAGTCTTTGCCAAAAAAATGAGTATCCTTAGACTTAAAGTTGCAGCTCACTAGTGTTAGAGCTGTCTTTGTTCTTTGTCAGTATTGAAGTGTGAAGTGTTGAGCGGGTAAGCTAAGTGCTGTTGAATGCTCAGCTGCGTCTCTATAGGCTTTTACCCTAAGTTTCCTCACCACTGTCTTGCGGAGGTTACTACTTGCTGATCTCCCATAACTGAAAACTTGCTCAAAAAACCCCCAGCCTTCAAGATTACTTATTAAAGAAAGTAATCTGTGAATTCATATCATTTACTTAAATTTCTGTTGGAATTCTTTAACTGTGAGCTAGGGAAAAGACATTCAGATGCTCTGTGTATGTGTGTATATTTGTGTATATATATTTATGTATAAGTACACACACATAAAAGTAGTTCTACTTATAGATGAAACTGGTAATGGTGTCTTAGAGCAAGTGTGCTACAATATCCCTCCAGTGGACATGCTTTTCCAGTAAATTCTGCGTCTCGACAATAGTGTTGGCATATTTTTAGATGTGTGAATACACGTAAAAGAAGTCTTAGCAAATAGCATCTGATAAGGAATTTTTTACATGAGCAATAACGGGGTAGAACAGGTAAGTGTAGATGGTATGTTTTATAGGGTATTTGACTCTTAAAACCTGTTGCTGGTCCAAAATTAAATATTGGTGTTCTGTTTTCCAAATCAGTGTAATTTTGGAGCAAGGAAAAAAGATTTCTGCCTTTTTTTTTTTTTTTTTTTTGATAAAAGACAAAAGAGTCGCAACATGTTTTTGTGTGTGATCTTTTGAAATATTAGAAGAATTTTGGGGAGATAGATTAGTTGGCAAAGTGCATGTTGTTGAACTACTGTTCAGAAACAAAAGTAGCTTTTGGTGGGTATGAGTGTTTTGTTATCTTGTTGATCTGATCATACTTTCATTTTTGTGACCTTAGAAAAGGGATTGTCTTGTCACAGACCTGGGATGGAAAACTTTCATAACTTTTCCAAAAGTCCCTATTATGATGATGATCACCTACTGAGTTCTTAGACACATTCAGTTTCTTTTTTTTTTAAAAATACCTGCATGCTTCCGAATACAGTTAAGAGAGGAAGTTGGTATTTTACAGGGTTCAGGGGCATCATTATCTGTTTTTTCTGCACTTACTGCTTTAAATTACACGGTCTTTTCAGAACATAGCCTTTTGAAATGCACCAGTACTTTATGCCTGTACATGTGACCCTGTGCAATGTGGAGGGGAGAGGAACTTGGAAAAATACAAAATAAAATTTTAACACTTACAAGTTGACTGTTCTCAGTAGTAGTTCTTCTGTTGTTTGTATTATTTTTGGCTCTATAAAAGAGGGTGAAAAAGTTGGGGTTTTTTTTCCCTGTCAATACAAGTAAATGCTAAATGCTTAGATATGTAATCGTCTGTAGCATTTAAGAATAAACAGATACTTATGTGCTAATAACATTTCTAGGTTTCTTTCTTCCTTTAGTATGATGATTTGAAGGAAGAGAAAATGG
>VYZW01025138.1:0-20748 GCA_013401315.1 Balaeniceps rex
TTGGTCACAGCCATGGATCCAGCCTGGCCAGGTCCCTGCAGAGCCTTCCTGCCCTCCAGCAGATCAACACGGGTGCCCAATTTGGTGTCATTGGCAAACTTAGGGTGCACTTGATCCCCTTGTCCAGGTCGTTGATAAAGATGTTGAACAGAACCGGCCCCAACACTGAGCCCTGGGGAACACCACTGTGAGCGGCCTCCAGCTGGAGTTAACTCCGTTCACCACCACCCTTTGGGCCCGGCCGAAGGAGCGTCCTTGGCTGGTTTGCCCCAAGGCAACACAAACGTACTCATCCGGCAGCGTGGGGATGGATCGGCCACCACCCTGAGCCCCAGGGACTCTGACTGATTGGGGTGGGCCAGCTTAGGCAGGAGGGGGACATCCAGGGACAGGGGTCCCTCACCCGCCTCTGCTGGGGCACATGCCCTGTACCCGTCTCTCAAGAGCACCCTACAGACAAACCCAAACAGCAGCTTCAAACCTTAGCTTTAAGGGTCAAAGACACAAGGGAGAGGACAGAAGCGCCGCCATTACGCGAGGAAACGCGCCGATGGCTGCTGCTGCCAGCTCCCGGGGGCTGACCGCACCGGGGAGGGACCAGGCTGGGCCCCTCGGCCACGCACCGTCCTTCAGGATGGTCTCCCGCTCCGTGCCGTCGATCTTCTGGCGCCCGATGAGGTAGCTGGTGGTGTCGGCGAAATAGATGAAGCCGGTCTCAGCGTGGAAGTCCAGCGCTCGGGGGTTCATGAGGTTCTCGATGGGGATCATGTGCTCGTCCGGCACCTTGGCTCCCATGTCCATCCCGCGGATGATGCCCGGACGCCCCTTGCCGTACACCAGGAACAGCTCGTGCTCGGGCTCTGCAGAGAGACGGGGAGAGCCATCGCCACCAGCCACGCCAGGGCGGCGCTGGGGGTGGGCAGCCCGATGCACGTGGCACCGGGGCTTCCGCAGGGTCAAAGCTGTGACGTGGAGGCCAGGAGGAGGCAGCGACCTGCCCCTGCACCCGGCAGGTCCGCAGGGACCGCAGAGCCCAGCAGGTAGGCCGGGAAGGAGAGGGGTGTTTGCAACCGGGAGGGAAGGGAAGGAATTCTGCTTGCCCCTGGGCCCGCGTGCTCCCAGTCGCCCGGCACAAGCGTCTCTGCCCACCCCGGTCCCTCGCAGAGAGGGGCGGCCGCCGGCCCCCTCGCCTCCCGCCCGCAGCTCTCCGGGGAGGGCCAGGACTCACTTTTGCAGGACTTCCCATCGCTGCCCAGGCTGAACCCGGAGCGGCACCGGCAGGTTCGGGTCTTGTGGCTGTTCCCGAGGAGGCAGATATCCGAGCAGCCTCCCGGCTTGCCGAACTGATCCGGCTCGCAAGCGTGGCTCCTCACTGCAACACAGAGCACGGGATTCAGCGGCCGGAGGCAACCAGGGCAGCGCAGAGATGTCCTGCCCAGCCACAGGTCCGTGCCGGCCGGGAAGCACAGGCACGGGGACACTAGTCTGCAACCGCAGGGATGCGGAGACGGTCGCATGGGTGCTGCCGGCCCGACCGTGGCTCTCCGGGATTTAGGGGGGCTCCTTTTCCCTGGAGCTCCCGGCCAGTGAGCCAGGGACTGAGCATCGCACAGGACAGACAGCGCAGAGATGGGAAAGGACCTGCCCGAGATGCAGGATCACCGCGGAGCAGAAAGCAGCACGGCGTGTCCCAGCACACCGCCACAGCCACTGGGCCACGCTGCCTCCATCCTGCCGTGCCACCCCTCACGGGCCACGGCGAGAGCCGGGCTGCCCGGCCGCTCTGCGGACAGCGCTGGCAGGATGAGCCCCGGCGCAGGGACAGCCAGCACCGGCCCGGAGAGCCCCCTTAATCACATTCCTTCACCGCTTGGAAATCTCCTGATTATTTTTATATTCTGGAAAATGCCAAGCAGGCTGCAGCCGCTAAGAGGATTTTAAACGAGTAAATTGATTAACTGCAGGAAGGTGCTGGGGGTGGAGCAGGCAGACAGGGATGGATGCAGGGAGGGGATGGCGCCTGCAGCTCCAAAGCCTTTCAACTCCTTTGAAATCCCTTGGTGCCCGGCAGCGCGCACAGCCCCACTCGAACGGCGAAGACACCGGCAGTGGGGTCCAAGAGCGTGTGGCACCGCGAAAGGGAGCCATTAATATTCCAAGATGCCGCAGCTGCTCCAACGTCCCCGCGCTCTCCAGCGAGACGTGATCGATCAACCACGCGGCGCAGCTGCTCGGCTCGCAGGGACGGCTGCCGCGTCTCTTGGAGGAGGAGACGGAGCAATAGCGGGGGCCGGGGGCACCCCAAGGTATGCGGCAGCCCAGCGAGAGGCCGGCCCCGCGGCTGCCTGGGGAGCAGGAATCCCACGCAAGGCTCTGGCTGAGGAGCGCTGGCAGCGGGACGGCAGCTCCGGGAGTCCCTGCGGACCACAGCCGGGCAGCTGGCTTCTCCATCCCTGTCCCAGGGCTGGTGCATTTCGACCCGCCCGGCACTCAGCACCCCCGGGCAGGCTCCGGCAGCACCCTCCGCAGCGAGGCTCCCGCTGCCGGCTGCCTGCGCAGGCACACGAAGCCCGCAGGGAGCAGGGGACCTGGAGGCGTTTCGGCAGGGCTAGGCCCCGGCTGAGCATGGCTCCTCGGGGCCGCAGGGTGCTACCGATGGACAGCCCTGGGCAAGCGAACCCATCCTGGGTGCCTGGCCCCGTTAGGAGTTCAGAAGGTGCAGCCCGAACCCATCACCACCCAGCCTTTGGGGTCCAAGAAGCTGCTTTTCCCAGGCCGGGGTCCCACCTGTGGGCTGGCGCCGTTGGTGGTAGATGTGCAGCGCTCCTCCCTTGTCCACCCGCGTCACCACCTGGTACTCGGTGCTGTTGAAGCGGTTGACCCGGATGACGCTGGTTTTCTGCTGGGCGTTGGCGTTGTCGGAGTTGGTGGCGTAGAGGTAGTTCTCGAAGACGGTTAGCCCATAGAGGTGTTCGATCTGGAAGGCACCACGCAGGCGTCCACGAGGAATTTAGGAGGAGACATGAGAACCCCGGCTCCGAGGCGTGCAAAGCCCCCGATCCCTGCCCCGATCCCACCCTACGGCTCTCGCCCCCGCCTCATTTAGGGCATGAGGTTGGGCTTGGCAGGCAGGCGCTGCAGGACCCGTTGGTGTTGAGCAGCTCGCGCCTTTTCTTTGCTGCACCAGCGAAGCCAAGCCTACGGACCAGACCCCCCCAGCAGACGCGCTCAGACGTGCCTCCAGCACACGCTGCCATAAGACCCCCCGCGACCCCCACCTCCCTCTGGCCCCGCTCACCAGGATGCCCTGGATGATGGTGTGTCTGTTCTTGCCCTCGTAGTCCACCACCTCAATATAGTCCAGGTAGGCGTCAGCCCAGTACACCAGCCGGTTTACCAAGTCCAAGGTGATGCCGTGGGGGAAGACGATCTTGCTGTCCACCAGCTTGGTGCGGTTCTGTCCATCCATGTCACAACGCTCCACCTTAGGGATCTGCCCGTAGTCGGTGAAGAACACTTTGCTGCGTGAGAAGGGCAAACGCGGGAGCTCAGAGCCTGGATGGCACGTTCGACCCAGAGAGAGGGAGGATGCAGACGTACAGATGTACAGACGTACAGACGGCGCACGCTCACGCCCACGCCTGCAGACATGGGCTTGCCCCCATGGGCACGGGGGTGGCTGGGGTCCACACCAGCAGCTCCCAGCCAGGGCCGGCCCAGGGGAGCTTCTCGCTGCCTGCACGCCCCAGCCGTGCCAAGGGCTGGCAGCACCTGCCTGTACCCGCTGCCAGGCGCGGCAGCAACCCAGGCAGAGGTGCTGAGACAGGCAGAGAGAAGCTTGAACCCAGATTTGCTGGTGTCACCAGGAAAAGGTCCAGGGCCCTCCACCAGCTGACATGTTAAAACACAACCCGACGCCTCTGCCCGTGCGCCTCAGAGCCACCTCGCCTGCGGCGGCAGCTCCTAGCACGACGCTTCCCAGACGAGGCACAGCCCAGAGCTGGGGCTCAGCACCGCTGCCCTGAGCACCCGGGCCGTGCCGGGTCTCTGCTGCAGAGCCCAAGGGACTTTAATTCAGTCACCCGTGGCGCTTGTCCGCACCTTCCCTGTTGGAGGCCGGAGTCTCTCTCCAGGCTGCTAGGCGGTATTTGTTTATTTATAAAAAATACTTCAGATTTGCTGCTCAATAACATCAGCTCTCTTCATCCAGGCAAGGATAAAAGCACCCATCTGGAAAGCAGCGGGTGAGCGGGGAGATGTCCTCTTTACTGGTTTCACTGGGACCCTGCGGCACGCACGGGTGAGCACCCTCGGACGGAGCGCACCGTCGCGTTAGGCAAACCGCGCTCGCACGCTGACGGACTTCCCTGCCGGGCAGCGGGATTCGCCCTGCGGCCGGACCGCGCTCGCAGAAAGCGCCCGGTGGGATCTCGCCGGCCGCTCTGCTTTGCCCACTGCGGCCTCGGCCACGCGAGCTCCCGCTCCCAGGGTCCAGCAGTTGCCATGCGTGCCCTGAGCCGCTCCGATGATTCAGCGTCCCAGCTTCCCCGCGCGCAGGGTTTTGCAAAAGGCAGCTGCCCCAGAGTGCCACCCGACAGCAGCACCCCATATAAATAGGAACAAGGGGAGCTGCTCAAGCCGATGCAAGTATCTGACCGTTTCGGTTCCCGAAAACCGGTGCGAAACTGTAACCACGCAGCCACAAGCTTGTCCTGAGCCCGGCCAGGTCTGTCCTGCAGGACTGACCACCGGCAAAGCCGCTGCCCCGGGCAGGCGGAGCGGGAGGTGTCCCTCCGGAGAGGGGCTTCTGGACATGGGCACGCAGGTACGGGAGACCCCACCAGCCCCAGCGCGAAGGACCACACGCTTGCCAACTAAGAAAGTTAATTAGAAGACCCAGGTCCAGATGCTGATGTTCCCCAGCGCCGCAGCGGTCCGGCTCTGCTCCCACACCAGCGCCGGTCCCCGGTGCAGTGCCGGGCAGAGGCTCTGGCTGCTCTGACCCACCCCTAAGGACCAAACCTTCATCTCCTCCGAAACTGGCTGGTACCAGCGGGCTGCTTAAAACGCTGCTGCCGCGATTACGCTACAGCACGGGGCCCCAGCTTCAGCTGAGGGAGAGAAAACACTGGGGCCCTCGCAGGCAGGCGAGTCGCTTCTCCAGCAGCAGCCCTGCCACCCCCCGAGACTGCAGCAGCTGGACCCTCCTGCCTTGCTCCACCTCCCCAGATCGATGGCGCGGGTCCAGGCAGCAACGCTGAGTCCGTCCTCCCACCCCCAAGCAGGATTCTTACCCCATAGCTGGGTCCAGCGCTATCCCCTTGGGGTTGTACAGCTCCAGGTCCAGCAGCGTGACGCAGGTGACGCCATTCTTGTTGCAGACAAAGATCCTGTCATCGATGTCGTCCACAAAGTAGAAGTTGCCCGTGAGCCAGTCAATAGCCATCTGCTCCACATCTAGGCCGTGGAAGAGGGTGGGTGAGGAGAGGTTAGGTGGGGAGGGATGGAGGGAGCAGGAGCCCCACGCGTGCCTGTGCACGGGGTCTCCGACCACTTCCCAGCCCCCCGGGCATTTCAAGCACAAACGTAGCTGAGGAGCGAGGCCGTGCGAGCCACGAAGGAGCTGTGATGTGCACGGCACCGGGGACCCGGCCCTGGTCACCCCGCGTGGATCACCACAGCGACCCATCCTCTCCTCCTGAGGGGCGACGGGACCTGCCACCCCCCGGCAGCCCAGCCGCAAGCAGCAGCGCTGTGGGAGACGTCACCCACAGCTGGGAAAGCATCCCACGGGAACGCTGGCCCGAGCCGGGGGAAGGCTCTGCAAGGTGGGCACTGGAGGAAGGAGGAGGCAAAGCCGGCTCCTGGAGAGGCGAGCAGCACAGAACGCGAAGAGGCTCAAACCGCGGCGTCGGGACGGCAACCATCCGCCGAGCCCACGCTCGTGGCAGCGCCGGGAGGGACCGCAGCCGCCGGGGGCTGCAGGCAGAGCCCCGCTCGGGCGAGGCAGCGTTAATCCCGAGCCGCAGGGACGCCCCGAGCCCTGAAGCAGGTGAGAGGCAGCATCTGGCACGCAGTGTTTTAAGGATTTAATTAAACCAGCGAAAGCCTGTTGAATCGGATAAACCCAATGCACCTGAATTCCTTCCTTGCAACCAGGTCAGTGCTCGGCGCTGCTCCAAGCCCCCCCACCCGCCTGCCGGCTCCGGGCCAAAGGCCAGGGTGAGGGGCTGCAGCACCCAGAGGCTCTGGGAGACAGAGCTTTGGAGGCCTGTCCTTTTGGTTAGTGCCCCCCAAGACCCCAGACCACCCCAACGGCAGCACCGCCGTGCCGGCACCGCGGCTCGGCTTCACAACCAGCACGGGCGAGGCAGAGGAGGGACGGGCCGGGAGCAGCAGCAGCCCCACAGCCCGACCACCCCGAGGACATCGGGACCCAGACAGCCCCGGAGGAGCAGGGCCAGACGCCGCTGAATTATTAACCAGCGCAGAAGCTGAGGAGAGCGGAGGGAGGGAAAACATGAATCAAGCCAGGACATTTTGCAACACCCCGCGCTCCCCCTGCTCGCAGGATCCGGCCTGATGATATCAAGCCCTTCTCTGCTGCAGCACCACGAAACGCTGCCTGGGTTTTGATGAGACCCAACTAACGAGCACCCAGTGCTTTGGGGGGTGCCCTGCGCGGGCATAAACCCGAACCCCAAGTCCCTGAGTTATCCAGGCCAGCTCGCTCGTTCGCAGGCCTCCACTGAGCATTTCGTGTCAAGGCCACGGCCCCAGGGACGGGGACGTCCTGCCGGAGGCGATGGCCGCCTGGTGACCAACCGCCCTCCGCTCTGGAAGGGCGAGGCCGCAGTGCCCGTGGCCACCACCCAGCGTGATGCATCTCGTAAAAACAAGTGGAAACAGCCAGAGCCAAGGAATTAGCATCAAACAGCCAAGCCAAAGGCCCGCACGGGGCTCCTCCCATGCTGCCCAACGTGCCAGAGCCGGTGGTGGGGCCGGGGTGAAGTCGGGGCTCCTGGTCCAGCCAGGGCCCTGCACCCTCCGACCCGGTTCCTGGGTGCCCGCACACCAGCCGGCGATAGGGGTGCATGGGGGGGGTGGCAGGGGTGCGGCGTGGGGCAGGCGAGGGCCGCGCTCTGCCTCCGAGATGGGGCTGCCAAAGTCACGCTGCCTGGCCCAGCGCCCACCCTCCCCCCTGCACCCCCTGATTCACCCCTCTGACAAGGGGAGGGGGCGGCAGAGCCGCGCGCGCAGCCCTGCTTGGGCGAGAAACGCTTCGGCGAAGGGATGTGCGAGAATTCCCCAAAAAAAGCAGGTCTTGGCTGGCGCCTGCGCGGCTGAGTCAGAGTCACAGGACCGGGGGAGCGATCCAAGCAGGGGCGGATGGGGAGCGCGTAGCGGGATGGCGCGGAGGCCCTTGCCCCCCGCGCAGGGGCGCGGACCCTCCCCGGCCGCAGGCTTCGGCTTTTCCTCGCTGCCTTCCTCCCGGAGGGGGCCCGGCCATCGCCGCGCCATCACCAGCGCTCGCCCGCACCTCGGTCCTCCTTTCCCGTTGCTCTCCCCCAAAACCCCCAGCGTCACGGGGCCGCCGCCACCTCACCGGCCGCGTCCCGCTGAGCCAGAGCCGTGTCCAACCCCTCCAATGGGGAGGACGCTCACCGACACGGCACTCGAAGGCTAGACAGGAATCAGAAGGGAAAATGGCCAAAACAAGCTATAGGTTTCCAACCGCTCGCTTCCTGGGGCCCGCAGCTTCCCTCGCCCCGTTTCTGCGACGGTCGCCTCTCCCCGTCAGAGGAGAGGGTCCCGGTCGTCCCGGGGGGCTCCCGGCCAGGCCCCAGCTCCGAGCAGCGCTGGGCCGGGGAGCTGGGGGTGACGCAAGCACTTGCTCTTCTCCCAGGCTGTATTTTTGCAGCTGGAAAGCATTACCCTCCTCAAAGGCTTTTGTTTTTCAACTTGCTCCTTCTCCCCCTGCTCGCCGTCCTCCCCCCTCCTTCGCAGGAATCAGTTTTTATTATTATTTTCAGCTCTTGCTTTTAGCCTCAGCTAAACCTGGATTTCCTCTTGAACTTTCAGTGGAAGCTAATTTAGCAAATGTCTATTTTTAACCCCTCGTGGCAGCCCGCAGAGAGCTCTCCCCCCCACTCACCACTTGGCTTTGGGAGAGGGGAGGAGTGAGGGACGCGGCCTCTCCCGGCCCAGGCGCCGCGCCTGTCCCCCCCGGCAGGACAGTGGGTGCCCAGGGAAGGTGTGCCACGGCCACCCATGACCGGCAAGATGTGTGCAAGGACGCAGCTCAGCGGCACCAGCCTGTCCCCGGCCACGGGAGGGGTCCTGGAAGAATTTTCATGGAAGGAAGAAGCTGGGGGGGCACTGACCACCCCTCTCCTGCCCGCAGCTCCCAGCAGCGGCGAGGGGGGCTGGCTGGCGAACGCATCCTCCCCACTAATTCCCATGCCAGAGTCAAGTCTTCCTCCTTGCTCAACCATCGCTGGGCGTTGCAAGCAATTGCAACATGCAAAACTCATTTCCCAAGATTTATTTATTTGCTCGCGTTTGAAAACGAGTTTGTGGGGGCAGAGAACAGGGAATGTCAACTTTAAAGGTTGTTCCTGGAAGAAGCTAACCGATGCTGTCAGGCCACTGAGCCGCGGTCCACGCCAGCCGGCCCAGCTCGGAGACACCGGCCAGGAACACCGCTGGTTGAATTGGGTTTGACCGTTGCCGTCCCTGGGGGGAGAGGGCGGCCGAAGGGAGGACAGAGGGGCGAGGGAGCACCAAGAAGTTCATCAGCATGCAAGCGGCACGTTGCTCAACAAGGGCAGGCTGGCAACTTCAGCAAACTCCGAAACCCACCCTGCACAGATGTTTCCTGGTTTCACGCTCACCACGAAACTGAGTGATCCTGACCAAGCTTTTGCTGAAGTCCCTGCCACAAAATAATCTATGTCGCGCTGCGCTTGGATTTTCCCTTTTCCTTCTCGTGGCCACCAGTGGAAGAAGCTGAAGCAGCCTCTTGGGCCAACAGGAGCCACCGCTGGGGCCAGCTGGCCGGAGGAGAAGGCTCCCACGTGCCCCTTCCAGCCCAGGCTCCTCTGGCACCGGGCTGAGACCTGTCACGGCACTACCAGGGCACTTTTGGGCAGAGCAACTGCCCCAAGAGGCAGCGGAAGCATCGAGCCTCCACCCAAAGAAGTTCTTGACCCCGTCAACTCTTACGAGTCTTCCCAGGCAGTCAGCAATAACCTTCCTCCTCTCCAATTCCAACTTCATCCTGCGCTCGATGGGGCTGGGAGCATCTTGTCCTGCTGAAGGTTGACGCAAGTGGGTCACCAACTCAACGGCTGCCCACGGGACCTCCTGCCAGATGTCCTCCCTCCCTCAACCTGAGCCACGGAGCAGCTGATTTACCCCACAACCAGTCAACCACCGCAAAGCTGTGGGTTTTTTGGGGAACGAGCTTTGCTGACCCAGCGCATAACTTTCCTCTGCATGAATCAGTTGTTGTGCAGTCTGCAAATACATCAATTGTGGCCTGACGCGAGGAGGAAGGAAACGCGCAATCTTCTCTCAGCCTAAAACATGGATTTCAACACAGTTCTGAAACAGCTGCACTTGAGACGCTTGCAACTCAGCGGCTCGCCCTGACTCTTGCACAGCGAAGAGTGGAAGAAGAGAAACCACCTACAGCGGTGAATGTGCAAAGAGCTTGGAAAGAAGCGCTCTGCGCTGCAGCAGTCTGGAAGAAACCTCACTTCTCGATTTCTCCTAAAGGCACCACTCCCCACGGGGTGTCCGGAGCAGGACAGGGACGCTGCTCAGGAGAGGTCCGAGCTCTGCTGGGAACCCTCCTTGCTAAGACTCCCCTCTGAAGCAGCTGCAAACGTCACCGCTTTCCAACGCCGTCGGGTCTGTCACGCACGGTCCTCGCTCCCCGTTCTGCTGAGGTGCATTTTCACCCTTGCCCCAACACGTGGGATAGATAAAAGAGCTGGACTGAACCCTGCTTGCTGACATTTGCGCGTTGTTTTTAAATAAAGCATATTTATGTCCGAGCGCATCTACTCAGCCCATGTTTTTTGCTTCAGCTACGACGGCTCAGACCCAACACAAACCCCGGCAGCAAACAAGTGCTTAAGGCGTTTGGGCTGCAGCGACCGGGCGCAGAGAAAACGCCCAGATAACGGCGCGGCGCACGGCCCGAGCAGACACCGCACCGAAACCACTCGTCCACGCCGCATCGGAAGCGGAGAAGCCGCCCAGAGCAGGCTCCCGGTGCAGTCAGCGCTGCGTTCTCCCGTTCCCAGCAAAACCCACGCGGAGCCAGAGCCCGAGGGGTGAGGCGGGGGGGCCGTGTCCAACTTGCCAAGCAGCGAGGAGCCCAGGCGGGTGGCCGCACCGCACGTCCCACGGCACCGGCAGAGCCACCGACACCCGGCTCCTGCAGGAAAAAAAAAAAAAAAAAAGCTTGGAAAAGTTGCCGAATGTTTCAGTTCAAAAACGCCTCCAGAAGAGGAACAGAGGCTCGTCAGGAATGCAGTCCCCAGGGCTTCTCAAATACATCGGTTTCCTACTTTCCTTTTTATAGGGAATGATCCGTTTGATACATTTACATAATACCATAATCTGGAGGAATTTCTGTCTCTTCCCTCCACAGACATCCTCTCCCCCGGAGAACAAGACCGTCTCTGTAACGGCAACATGCTCCATGGATAAACACTGCTCCTGGGGACAATTTTCCTTAATTAGAAGTATGTTAACAGGACAGGCATGAAGACAAACTCCAGCCCCGAAAAGGCACCGGCCGCAGGACAGACGGGCACCCCCGCGCCCCTCGAGGGTCCCAGGAACAGACACCTCCTTGTGCGAGGAGCCACCAGCTCCGGGATGGGGAGGAGGGAACTGCGGACGGGACAGACACCGGCAAACGCAGTCACCGCCATCACGTCAGCCTTGTTTTCTTAGAAAACCAAGCTAAAAAATAAATAAATTTAAACCCTTTTCTGTTAAGCTGTTTAGCTCAGAGGAGGAACCGCTGGGTGGAAGCCGGTGGCCCACGGCCAGGACGTCTGACTCTGCACTCCGAAGGATCCTTGTGGCCTCCGCGCGCGCACGCACGCCCGCACAAGCCAAACACTCCCCGTGAGGTAAAACCGGCCCCCCGGGGACGGCGCAGCCCCCCCACCCCGGTCACTGGGGTGCTGCGGGAGGAAAGCCCCAGCTCATCCATCCCTGGGGACAGGCGGAGCGACTGCCGGTTAACAGAAGATGCCAGAGCATCGCCCTTCCCCGGGGAGCCCCGGGCAGACGCCCAGACCCCCGGCTTGCACGGTCTCCATGCCTCAGACCCCCACGCCGGCCGGCGCAGCACCGCGGCCGCGTCCTAAGAGAAATGCTCGGGGGCCAGCGGCACGTCTCCAGCACCAGGCACAGCCCCAGGCTGACACAGCCTCCGTTCCCGAGGTGGGGACGCCCCGGGCAGCATTTTGTCACCCAGCTGCCAGACAGCTCCGTGCCTCCTCCCCGGTCCCAACGCTGCCCCACAGCCCGGCTCGGCGCCGCAGCGTCCCTGCGCGAGCCCGGCTGCAGCACCGGAGGTGGGAAGAGCGGGGACAGAGATGGAGCAAGCTCCATCTCAGCTGCATGGAGGGCAGCCAAGGGACCGCTAATTACTCTGCCTTAATGAGGCCATTCCACGGGCAAAAATATTCAGCAGAGGCCGACGGACGGACAGGGCGCTTGGCTTCCTTCTGAGTGAGAGGAGAGAGACACAGGCTCGACGGGAACCGTCATCGGGATGACTTTGGGGGGCGGGGGGACAAGAAAGCGAAAATGGGGCCAGTCGGGGCAGAGACGATCCCGGCAGGGCTCGGCCGCAGCACGGTGAACCCAGCACGCGCACGGTGCAGGACAGGCAGACGTGTGCAGAGATAAACACGCTCCTGTCCGTTCGAAATGAAACCCGTCCCTGCGCACAAGAGGATCCCAATTACCCAGGACATCAACGTCACCCTTTTGTCTCCAGCAACGTGGGAACGCAGTCGCCCCACGCTCGACGCCTTGGGGATGGCCAGAGGGAGACGGAGGGGAGCGGCTCTTGCCATGGCGGGGGGGACCCCATGGGGCTTCTCCGTCCCAGGAAGGGGGAGGCAGAGAAGACCCTTCCCCGCTCCGCCACCGCAGCCCGGGGGATCGGGGTGGCCACGAGGAAGGGAGACGGCAGCTCGGGCAGCAGATCTGTCCGAGCTTGAGCATCACAGAGCCGTCCCCTCCCGGCATGGGGATGCTGCCGCCCTCGGACCGGTCAGCAAACCTTGGAGAGAAACAGAAACCAGCCCAGCTCAGGGGGTCTCGGTCCCATCGGGGACTTTATCCCCATCCCACACGTGGGGGAACACCGGGGGGTAATTAAAGCCAGAGGTGACGGGCAGAGCCGCAGAACAGTCGCGGCAGATCTGTCTCCAGGCTGGGCAGAGACCGGCCGGCACTTCGTTAACAGACCGATTAAAATCATCGTGGCCGTCATCCCAAAGAGCTGATGCTCTGGTGTGAGCGCGCTGGCCCCAGCCACCGCACCCGTCCCTTGCTCTCGTGCGTCGCTGCTACGAGAAGAGTCATAAACAGTTAAAAAAAAGAAAAAAAAAGGCATCAGCAGATGAAATTCCCAATCATCCCGCTTCCTTGCCAAGTAAGTTCACATCGGAGCCTCTTTCTTGGCTAGTAGGAGGCAGCGAGGAAGAAAAATAGCTTTCCATGCAAAGCGGGGAAAGAAATGTACTTGGATTCCTCTGCGGAGCAACATCTCCCTGAAACCAATTTGTCCCAAACCCTACAGCTCTTCTGCTTATTGGCACCAGGACAGGTCATGACGAGTAACGGGGCTGAAACGGAGTCAATGAAAACAGCCTCCTAGACATGCTTGTTTGGAGAGATGCTGCCCAGGAAGGTATTTTAATAATGGCCAGATTGCTGTCATTTAGGGTTTTATAATGCACTCGGGATCAAATGTCCTGATATTTCAAACCCCTTCCTGGGGGCTTGTTTTAGAAAAGAAAAAGAAAACAACAAACCTTAAAACAAGAAATAATAAATCAAGGAACCTCCACCAGCCCTTTCCCAGCAGCCCTGGACACGTCCTGCCGAGCAGCCGACATTCCTGCCGGCCCCGCCTGGGAGCCGGCCGCAATCCCCACGCCGGCAGCACCGGGGGCAAGGCCAGCACAGCCGTGGCTCCGTTACTGCGGGACGTCAGCAAACCCGCAGCTATCGCCCTGCGCCGGGAGAGAACCAACGCTCCGGACACCTGGGTTTCTGCGACTGGGAATGAGCGGTACCGGCACCAGCGATCTTCCAGCACAATAAATGCATTCAGCAAAACAAACCCTGGCACCGTAGAGCTGCCGGTTCTGACCGCGCGAAAAGTCACGAGTCGGCGGAGAAAGGGGAAAAGAAAGAGAAAAAAAGCCGGGGAAGGGGAACCGCCAGGAGATCCGCTGAGAAAGCCAGGTTTCGGTCTCCTGACGCACGTTCTTTAGTAGTTTTCCATAGTAAATCAAAGAACTCCTGCCTCTTCCTGAAAGCCGAGTATCACCCGATCACACCGCGCCGGAGCCGAGGCTTTAACGCCGCCAGCGCAGCGCTCGCACAAATGCGGCGGAGGCCGAGAGGCGGCTGGCGCAGGGTCAAGCTGCTGCCAATTAACGGCGTCCTCTTAAGGAGGGCTCCTCGCAGGGCGCTCACCCCCAGAGCCCACCGGTGTTACCACCTTCTCATGTCACCGGTGGGGAAGCGGGGCACAAATGCAATTGAAGGGCGCACAAATCTGACCGCAGAGCGGAGCGCAGCTTCCCTTGCCCATCTCTGTCCTGGCCCCGGGGTTTCAGGCAGAGCTCAGGGATTTGCCCAAAAAGCCGCAGCCACGGCACACGGGTGCCCAACGACCGGCCCCGGGATGAGGGCGGCACAGGCGCGGGGTCGACCTGGGTGGCAAGAGGAGCTGGGGGAGCGGAGATCTCCAAGCGGGTGACGGGGCGCAGCAAGCTTTCTGCACGCGTTCATTTTAGCAGAAATGGTGACAGGAAAATTATAATCAAGGGAACAGCTGCCGCTCCAGCTGGGATCTGCTGCTTCCCCGGTACAGAGCGAGGCCGTGGACCGACCGGGACCGTGGATCGACCGGGGCCATGGACCGACCGGGGCCGTGGATCGACCGGGGCTGTGGACCGACCGGGGCCGTGGACCGACCGGCATCCATCCCAGCGCCGGGCAGGACCTGCACCGTACTCCCACCTCCCCCCCTACGCCCGAGGAGCTCGGGCAGCGCCCGCGCCGGGGGGAGGCAGCGCTGACCTGGGGGCCGCCCGGCTGGGAGGGCTGAGCAGCACAAGGGCCTGGAAGCAGATTTGTTTTTTGTGCGTGTGTTGTTTTGCTTTGAAATTCTTTGGAAACCCAACTCCAAACAAGAGAGGGCATTGTCTCAGGAAACACGTGGAGGCTGGAATCTGGTTGAGAAAACCCACGGGATCAGGATGTCCCCGGAGGTCAGGGATTAACCGCCAAGCAAGGTGGGTCCGCAGGGACCGGCAGCAGCCCCCTGCCAGGCGCAGGCAGGGCAGGGATGGTTTCTCTCCTCTGCTCCTGTATGCGAGCGCTGTCACTTCAGAGCCAAACCTGCCCTGGCCCAGCCGTCCCCAGCCCCACGCAGGCGGCAGGGCTGGGTCTGGAGGGGTCCGGGCTGACGGGGGCTGCGGGGTTCACGGGGGACCCACCCCGTGTCGCCCCGCTCGCAGCGGCGACGCTCGACCGGTCCGAGCAGACGCCGGGTGCCGGTGGAGCAAAGCCTCGGCGCGCTCCGGAGAGCGGCTCTCCGTCCTTGAGCGCGAGCGGATGCGCGATGCCTGCCAGGATCCTCCCTGGTCAGAAACAGCGCTGGATTTTCACACAGAGCAGAGGAGAGGAAGAGAAAGGGAGAGCGGAAAGGGAGGAAGAACGAGACAAGTTCCCCTTGTTGCAATTCAGCGTTGGCAGGAAGGACGAGCCCTCCCCTGCACCGCTCCCGCGCTGTCGCACGTGTGCTCGTGCCCCATCCTTCTCACGGCGCTGAGCCTGGAGGGGGCTCCGGCGGGCTCTCGACAGCCAGGGAGCAGCCCCAAGGGACGCCGAGCTCCAGGGGCTGGGCAGGAGGGTGCCACCTCCGAGTTCTCCGTGGGGATGGGGACCGGACCCCAGCCCGGTGAGCAGCCACACCGTCCCCACGCCAGCCTGCGGCGGGTTCGGCTGCTCCAGGGGCTGCTTTGGCCACGCCGCGCAGCCACCAGCACCACCACCGAGCCCCACGCGTCCGCCCTGTCACCTCCATGCCGGAGAGGTGCCCAGGGCTTCCCAGCCACCGCAGTCGGCTCCGACTGATGGTGGAGAGAAATAATTCAATTCCAACATGAGGTGGGTTTTTTGTAAGAGAAATAAGATGGAAGACTTCACCAGCCTCTGATTTTTAGCGTTTCCCTGGAAAAAGACCCGGGGGTACAGAACCGGCCAGCTCAGATCAACTGAGAAAAATCACTGCCTGTGAAAAATGTCCACGGGCAGCGTGTATTTGGGAACCAAGGGACGGTCACGATGAAAAAGCGCGTCGGTACTCAAGACTGCGGAGAGAAAAAAGGGTTTCGCATTGCAAGGAGCAGGGGAAAAGCAAAGCTTCAGAGTACAGCGGGCCTCGCCGAGCCCCGTTAATAGCATTTATTTACCGCATCTCCCACAACACCAGCGACGCGAATCGCTCCGCAGGAAGGGAGCGGGGACAGAGAGGCAGGGAAGGACGGCTGCTATCGGAGCTGGGCTGCGACATCTCGCCCGCCCAGACCTACCCCTGACAGCTGGGGGCTGCTAATTTCCAGCCTTTCAGCATCGGTCTTCCCCCATCAGCTGCCAGCTCCAGCCCCGTTAGCAGCAGGCACCAGAGAAGCCCGACTCCTGCTGTTAGCAGATAATGCCAGAAAGAAGCAAATAAAGAGGGAAACCACTAATTGGATTCACGGGTCTCTCCAGTGTCCTGACAGAGAGGAGCCCGGGGAGTGACATTATCTCCCCATCACAACCCCCGGCATCCGACCCAGGGCTGGGGGAAACTCATTTCTCCGACTTATTTGTGCTCACGAACAAACCCGGCCTCGCGAGGACGTTTCCCCGCACGTCTCCAACCCGCGGCGACCCAGGCGAGGCCGCGCGGGCACGAACGCAGCCCCGGCACGGGCAGCCGCCTGCCGAATACAGCACGGAGCTGCACAGCCTGCCAGGAGCACACGGCAAAACTGTGGAAGAAGCGTTCCCTTGGGAAATAGGAATAAAAAGCGAGCGGCGCCACGTAGCCAACGAGCAGCTCGGGGCAGCCCCCGCTCCCACCCCCTCTGCGTCCCAACCTGCCACGAATGGCACCCGCAGCACCCGCTGAGACGCGCCGCTACCGCGCATCTCTGCCACCGTCCCCAAGGGAGGGCAGAGGCGGTGGCTCGGAGCTGGTTAACGGAGGGGGTGAACGGAGACCCTCCATCACACCCTCCCCGGGCAGGAGGAAGATCTGCCACGACGCGCACAGGAGCTGCGCTCTCGCCCCTTCCGAGGTGCGTTGGATTGTTATTGCTAATGCAGCGTTTCCAGACGGCGTCCATCTGTCCGGGCAGCGCGGACCCACCGGAGCGCAGTCTGCAGGAAGGAGGTTCAAGGAGGATCGCACCACGAGGCCACGTCTCGGGGCTGAAAATCAGTGCCTGAGCGGGTGGTTGTGCTCCGCAGCCCAAAGCTGAGGTGGTTTCACACTTCGCACCGGAGGAGGGACCCCTTCGCAGCTCCTCTGCAAGCAGCCTCCATCCAACAGCAGCAGGGACCACGCGCGGGAGCTGCTGGTCCCTGCTTCCCTGTGGATGGGAACGCTCCCTTCACCCCGGGACAAGGGTAGAATCACAGAATCATCGAATGCTTTGGGTTGGAAGGGACCTTTAGAGGTCACCTACCCCAACCCCCTGCAGGGAGCAGGGACATCTTGAACCAGATCAGGGTGCTCACAGCCCCGGCCAACCTCACCTGGGATGTTTCCAGGGATGGGGCCTCCACCACCTCTCTGGGCAACCCCTGCCAGTGCTTCACCACCCTCACTGTAAAACATTTCTTCCTTCTATCCAGCCTAAATCTCCCCTCCTTGAGTTTAAACCCATCACCCCTTGTCCTGTCACCACAGGCCTTGCTAAAAAGCCTGTCCCCACCTTTCCTCGAGGCCCCCTTGAAGCACTGCAAGGCCGCACTAAGGTCTCCCCGCAGCCTTCTCTTCTCCAGGCTGAACAGCCCCAACTCTCCCAGCCTGGCCTCGTAGCAGAGGGGCTCCAGCCCTCGGAGCATTTTTGTGGCCTCCTCTGGACCCGCTCCAACAGCTCCATGTCCTCCTTGTGCTGAGGGCTCCAGAGCTGGACGCAGGGCTCCAGGTGGGGTCTCACCAGAGCAGAGCAGAGGGGCAGAATCCCCTCCCTCGACCATGGCCACGCTGCTGGGGATGCAGCCCAGGACAGGGTTGGCCTTCTGGGCTGCGAGCGCACGTTGTCACCTCATGTCCAGCTTTTCACCCCCCAGCACCCCCAAGTCCTTCTCCGCAGGGCTGCTCTCCATCCCCTCACAGGGTAGGTGCTTTCCCATCCAGGTCAGCTGAATTCCCCTCTTCCCACCCTGACCTATCGCAACCCATCAGGAGGCCAAGCAAAGCAAGGCACCTTTTCTCGTTTCAACACGCTCTTATTACGAGCTCCATACCTGGGTATGGCAGAGGGGCCGCGGTCGGTGCTGCAGGTCCTGGTCCTGCACCGACACCTCACCACCACTTGCTCGTGGGCAGAGTGGTTGCTCGTCCTGCAGCCACCTCCATTCACGAGCCGGGTCACCGATCCCTGGGGCTGCTGCACCCTCAGCCCCGCGCCGTCCACAGCCAGGTGAAGGCACCCCAGAAAGCTCAGGACCCTCCCAGCGCCGGGACCTGGCTGCGCAAAGGCACCCAGGCCGACTTCAGCAACACCCCGAAACCTCCCACCCGCATCCCAGCGGTTCCCCTTCCCCTGGGCCGACGTGCAGCTCACGGCTCACGTGCCACCCACGAACCACGGCCTCCGCTGCAACTCCCGGCTGCGGGAAATGACGACATTAAAACTGAGCTTGATGGGAAGAAGAAGTGCGCAGCCAGAGCTTTACACGATGCTGCTGTCTGTCCCTCCTCTGAACTACGGGGAGACCAAACTCAGCCCGAGGAAGCCTTAAGAGAGCAGCCAGAAGGAGCATGTAAAAGCAGAGACCTCCTTAAACCATCGGGGGGGGAGCAGAGAGCAGAGCCGAGGCCTGTCCTGCCTAATTTCAGGCTATCGCCTGCAAGACCAAAGGGTGAGGCCTCTCCCTAAAAATACACACTGCCCTAAAAATACACAGCGCAAGCTTAAATTAACCGTGCTGCACACACCCTCGGCAGCGCGCGGCAGCCGGAGCCTGCTGAGCCCCGGCCCCGGCGCAGGCCCGAGCGGCGGCAGGGGCCAGCGGGTCCCCGTCAGCCTCCCGACTCGCACCCCACGCTTCAGCCAGGCCTTCGGCCGGTTCCCCCGTGGTGGCCGGGCACCGCGACATTGCCGTCGGCAGAGAAACGCCCTCGGCTTCGAGATCCGCCTGAGACCTTTACTCATTGGCAAGCATCAGTTCGTACATGTTCACCTAATTTGCGAGGTTAGCTGTTGCTCATCACGTAACAACACCCGCATCTCTTGCGGCAGAAGGGGATCCCGTTGCGTCAGGCGCTGCACAGGCGGTCCCCCCCTGGAAGCACCCCTACCTTCAGGAGGCAAAAGACAACGGGAGGATGACACCGGGGAAGCCGAGGGCCGCAAAACCTGACGGAGATGGACTGCAAACCCCCGATACCCCAAATCCCATCCTGACTGGCTTGCTCTGCGGTTTCATAGGATAAAATCAGCAACGGTACAACACCGGGAGCGGTTTCCCACATCCCGGCTGTACGGCTACGGCACCCACCCGCCTCCCCGCTCGGGGGGACCCCACCAACCCCACTGCCCTGCACCCCCGCACATGAGAGTGCACGTGAAAGGCTCCTCGAAGCCCACGGCTTCTGCTGGGACCCCTCACTGGGCCGAGGCTCTCGGGAGAGCGGGCACAGACCTGAGCCAGAGAGCACCGAAATCCCAGCCAGTAACTCTCCTTCCCATTCTGACTGCTGAACTGGGACCAGCAAGCCCAAACAGGAGACAGAGCTGTAACCACACTCATTACGGCTGGGGAGACACAAGCAGAACGAAACCACCGTCTGCCATTCACGCCGGTGACTCACCCGGCCGCCCGATGGGAGGGACCTTTCGGTCGGGATTTTGTTCTCAGTCACTGCTTGGGGCGGGGAGCGACGCCTGGTTTGATCAGGGGAACACGGGGAGAAAACCAAAAGGGGAACGAGAACTGCCGGCCCCAAACCCGCTACACAGGTACCAGCTCCGTTCCTCGCCGTATCATTTTTCCATGTACACTCATGCAAAGAAACCACAAAACTTGCCAAAAATAACAAGAGGGAAGGAAAAGGAAAGCCAAAAGCTACGTTTGTGCTGAAGCCTCGGTGCTTGGCCCCGTGGAAAGCTGCCTCCTACCAAAATACACCCCTACTTTGCCCACTGCTGGCTGGGGATGCTCAGGCTGTCAACAGGAGATGGGGAGCGGGGGAGCAAGGACTGGGAGCAAGATCCAAAGGGGAGCAGGCACTCACGGTGTAGGCTGAGGGAGATGTTGATGGAGCGCTCTTCCACGAAGCCCTTCAGGTTGGGGATCTTGGCGCACTTGAGGATGGTCTGGGAAGCGCTGTCGCCCACGTGAACCCAGCACACCGTGTCTTCAATGTAGTTGAAGTCCATGGCCGTGGTCTGCTTGGCGCTGGTGGGGGTGATGTTGGGGACAGGGGCTCCGCTCAGGTAGGTGGCCAGGATGTTCTGGGAGTTGGCGATGAGCAGCACGGGAGGACGGTCCACGGGCTCTGGCAGGGAAAGGAGGGGAGAAGGGTGGTCATGGCAGAGCACCCAAAGCTCGTGGCTGCAACGCCGTATCAGCCTGGCCCTTCTGCTCCCGTGAAAACAAGACGGCGACGTGCAGCCCAACACGTGCACGGAGGTGGTAGCACAGGACAGTCCTCAGGGAAGAGCACCCTGAAGTGAAGAACCGGGGACAGGGGTACACACACGGCACGAGGCCGCGGTTTGGCAGAGCTGCCCAGAAGCGGCACGCTTCTCCTGTCAGGGATCTCACCATTCTTGGCTTTGCAGGATCTGTTATCAGGCTGCAAGAGGTATCCTTCAACGCAGCTGCACGTGTAGGAGCCCTCCGTGTTGGTGCACGTCTGGCTGCAGGTCCCATAGACGGTGCATTCATCAAAGTCTGGCAAAGAAGGCAAAAAACCCAAGGTTTGGACTAGCAAACGGCTCTCCTTAGCTGCCTTCAGAGGGAACGAAGGCTCCCCCTTTTCTCCAAGGCAGAGCCGCAGGGGAGGAGACGATCCGCACGCCGAAGGGATGATCCCCACGCCGAAGGGACGATCCCCACGCCAAAGGGACGATCCCCACGCCAAAGGGACGATCCCCAAGCCGAAGGGATGATCCCCAAGCCGAAGGGATGATCCCCAAGCCGAAGGGATGATCCCCAAGCTGAAGGGAGGATCCCCAACCCGAG
>VYZW01025147.1:7097-39819 GCA_013401315.1 Balaeniceps rex
TCCCTCCTTGCAGATGTTCTGAACATCTCAAGTGAGGGTTTTTTTCTGTTTCTATCAGTTGTAGCTGAAGATTGAAAAAAACCCTCACTTGAGATGTTCAGAACATCAACCCAGATGAACTTTTAAACACTGGGATGTGAACCAAGCTTGCGTTCAGACAGTGGATTCGCGTTGTCATCCAAGTGGGCTGAAAGGCATTTGCCACAAACATCTTCAAACATGGGTCAGAAACAAATTTCACTGTTGCTGCGTTTTGAGTTATTATTTTGTTTTCTTTTGTCCTAGCAACTCCAAAATAAGACAAGAGTTGCTAAAAAGTCAGTATTTTCTTCTAGCTGCTGGTAAATACTTATCGAATCTTTCTTTGGGGTCAGTGATTTTTCATATGTCTTAGTACACAATGGAATTATTTAATTACTTTTGCTAGCAAGTTTACAGACAAGTATATCCCTATCATACTGCATATCCTCAAATAAGATTATTTACAATCCAATCTAAGGAGTGCTGACTGGTGTCATTGGAAGCGAAAGCTGCATCAGCATTTAAATTTCTACTTTTCTGGGCAAAAACCCAACTGGCTGATTCAATTAAACTCTTTATGTTATATATTATCCAGAAGTTCACAATCTGAAGTGATTCTCAGAGTCTGAAGCCATGCCTTTATGATTGCAATTTGGTAGCAAGACAATTTCCGAGGACTATTTTACTTGAACTGCAATGAAAATGTCAGGACATAACACACTTTCTGATGTGGGTTTTATGAAAGGCACTCCAAAATCAACCATTATTTCAAGCACAAGCAATAAATAACCTTCATTATTCATTAGAGTGTATATATGCATTTGTGTTTGCAAATATGGTGGTTTCCTGAGCAAAGAACCCTGTAATCAAAAGACCCTTCACTCATTTAAGGAGGTAACAAATGGGTAGGCAGGAAGCACAGAAAGAGACAGTGTATTTAATTGGTAATGGAGATAATCTACAGAGTTCCTGCAATACAAGTAGTCCATCTTCCAGGCATAAACTTTAGATAAGATATAGGATGTGGAAAGATTCATGCAATATTGTGAAGCTGCTTTTCATAATAGTCATTTGGACGAATTTTGTTTATGGTTTATATTGAACAAAGAGAGTAGACCTTTCCCACATCACGTAAATCACAAGCCTCCTGAAGGATGTCTGGAGTGGTGCTCCGCTATTACTATTCACAAGAACATTAACACCGGTGAAATAGGCTCTGTGAATTTACTGCTATTTACCTGTTCAGATTAGGAGCTAACGCACCTCTGCAAACAGCCCACATGGTACTGCCAGACCTGCAGCAGCCCCCTGCATCCTCAAACGCTGGGTGAGAGTGCTAGAAAGCAGCCTCTACACACTGATGTCCTTTGCGTGAAGGGTTTTTTTTAATTTTTAGTGAGACTTTGAAGAAAGATTGTATTTATGCTAAGGTACCCATGTTGATGAGTTTCGGACAGGCCAGTCAGAATTTTAGAGTCAAAACCAGAGCTTGGCCAAAATACAGTGATTTATTGGAGCTGTTTTTGTTTTGAAATTGAAAAGAAATTTGTTCAGAAAGAAAATGAAAAATTTGAATATTTTCCTGGCAATTCAAAAGCATAAATTATGGTTTCGAGAACGGCTTTGTTTTGACAAATTCAAAGTAATTTTCAATTTCAAGTATGTTTATTTTTGGGGGGTTAAAAATTAAATTGGCGGAGATTTTGACAGAAAACCAGCCGAGCGTTCGTTGTGAAAGAGACTGAGATGCTGTTTCTTGTTGCTTCTTGTGCTTTTATACAGAAGGGCATTTGTATAATGAAATCTATGTTTTTGGTGAAAGGGGTGAAATCAGGAGAAAAACTGTGCCCGGTAACATTTCTATAGTTATTTAAGAAAAGAGAAAAAAGAGGCACCAAACCATAATGACCAACAATTTCAAACGAAGGCTTCGGGACGGTGCTGGAGGATCAGATCAAACCAATTAAAGCACTGGGGAAGGACACCGGTTCCCCAGCCCCGAGATAACAGCTAGAAAAGGAGGGGAGGAAGAGGAGGGCTCGCTCTTTCTCTCTCCTGCCTCTTTCTTTTTCCCGCTCCTGTTTTTCATAGTGGGGGCACTAATGAACTTTTCAAGTCCAATGAAGACAACCCTTGTGTTCTGATTAGTTGCCTTTTAATGAATTGTTTTAATCAAGTTTCAAAGCAGGCACTCTATGCTTCATTGCAGCAGCCCAATGACAATGAGCTGAATGTTACCAAGACAGTGCATCTGATGGACTTTAATGGATTTTATGTGACAGTGTCTAGTGGCCTCATATTAGACATAGCTTTACAACAGAGAACCCATGGGGTTGCACTATGCATTTAATCTATACAAACTGTAAGGAGAAGGGAGAGGGAAGCTGGGGAGGGGGAGAGACTCTGAACCCTGAAGACCTTCAAAAGACATGCATTTCATACTAATAGGAAACAGTCTTCGGTCATTTTGTTTTTTGCAATAGCAGAGTCCCGTTCTGTTTTCTTAGGGAATGTCATGAGTATAATATCTCCAGGGCTTTTTGCAATAACATTCTCGAAACACAAAGTTATCTGGAAAAATTAAGCTCTCAAGGAAATCTTGGCAGCGCTGTAACATTTCCTGGATTTCAGGTAGCGATTCTGAATTGTGATCTCTTAAGTCCGTAACAATTTGCTATTTCTAATTTATTGCTTCATTTGTGACTGCTGCTACAGCAAGGTAAATTTATTCTGATTTGCACAACCTAAGTCTTAGCTCTGACAGTGACTAATTATTACCTGAGTTAAAATAATGAAAGTGTCGGAAAGTGTCCGAATGCAATTTGTTAGGAAAACATGTGGCATGCTGTGTTACCCAAGCCCAGAAAAGCCTAAGTGATCAGAAACCATGGAGAATTAAGAATTTTTCCCCCAAAGGTTACAAATCAATGTGGAAAATTTTCAGGGAATTGGAGTGCTGAGGGGTTCCATTCACTAGAATATAAAATGCAGACCATACCTGTGTGATTTTTTGCTTAAGGAGGAAAAGTCACTTTTTTCAGAAAGAATCTGAAAGGGTATTGTGATGGTAACCATGTCCAGAGAGCGTGCATCAGTTATAGATTATTACTTGATGCTGATACTATTTAAAGTATGCACTGGATGAGGATTCTTTTGCAGCTGTTCTTTTTCAGAAAAGTCAAAACCCAAACCCAAAACAACACCAACATACAGAAAACAAAATCTGTTGCAAGAAACTCCAGAAGTGTAAGCACCTTTAGCTGATGTAAGCAACACATTATTTTTTTTTTTTTTGCTGGCTCAGGGTCAGTCCTGTGTTTTGTCAATTATAGGCATGTCTTATTCACAGAACAGCTCGGCTTCAGCTGTGTAAAATGAATCCCGAAATGAAATGGTCAAATGATGTTAATGACTCTGCTTGCAAAAGTTTCTGAGGAATGTTAGCAGCTCTGGGTTAGGATTAGAAAGCAGCTGACAGCTCTGTAGTTCTGGTTGTTCAAACAGCTTTATGCAAGCAGACGCGGTATCAGTAAATTAAAATAATAATAATACAAAAATAATAAACAGCTATCTGGCTGAAATAATAAAGCAGTACAAATGATTTGGGACTGCTTCAATCAGGGCATTTGTCACTCTTGTGAGCCATTTAAGCCACACTTTAAATTAAGTTTATCTTAAACAGGATTTAATTTAGATTTAATAAGGCAATTGTTTTATTGTTAAGTACCAATTGGATGTCAACACATAATGTTTTCTAGAGTGATAATTCTACTGTACTCTGAAAAGATGCCAGGACTACATAAAGGCTAGCAATTTCATGGTCCATAACGATGCACCTATATTTAAAATTACTGAATATATACCTGTATTTACTGTCTGTATTTCAGGCCCTCCTACCACATGAATGTCCTGTTGTATTAAGAAGCCACGCAATCTGCATCTCTGTCTATATTTAACACACCTGCTAGACCTCTAGAGAGACACGATTATATTAATTACAATATATTGATTGATTTCTACTTTACTTGGACTGCTTGTATTTAATTTAAATATACAATTAAGCATATTGAAGACACAATTTGGATTGTTACTGTGATAAATAATTGCTAATTGTGTCATGATACATCACGTATTTTAAGGCAACGTTTCTCATATGCTAGTAGCAACTGCGTATATAAAATATGCTGCGAATCTGTTTTAATTATTCATATTTTTTCATGGCCAGTGCTTTTCTATTTCTCAGGTCTGGAAGGAACAATACACATCTTGGCACTTCAAAACTATTGTTGGCATAATTTTCAGGAGAACATGTACACCTTTTCACATAGAATCCCTGCATGCTTTTATGATGATTATATGGAAAATACAGACGTCAGTATGTAATTCTGCTCTCTGTTTTGCTAATTTCTAGTGTGTGTACAATATATCTACAGATCAGGCAATTAAATCACTAATAATATTTGTACTAATTATTGCTGTTAAAATCTATCAGTACTATAATAGTAGTGTCAGTACTATTGCTATTGCCCAAATATATTAGATTTAATTTGTCATTTTATATGACAACATTAAAAGTATTTTTGAATCTTCCCTACGCCTATAACAAGATTAACAACTAATTTCCCAAGAATTTTCATTCAAGGGAAAAAAACCCCAATAACATTGTCTTTGCTTGCCTTCACTCCCATTTTGTTTCTGCTTTCTACAAATAAAACCAAACTTGTACAAGTCAGTTTGACGAGAGAAGTCTCCATGAAAACAGCAATTTAAAAGAAGCCTGGAGAGTATTTGCAAATTATGAATTTGTAAATACAACATTCATTATTAAAAACTTGGTTCTGAGAGTCGCACTCATTTAATCACGGAACAGAAACAACCCCGTGTGATTCACACACCCAATAAGAAATAATCATAAGAGACCCCAGACATATAATTTCTAATCTATGACTGCACTGAAAAAACTAGCAGCTGTTCAAAGAAAATTCATGTACTGAGAAAGAGGATGGGGTCTGGAGTTTGAAAAGCGTCTCAGAAAGACAGATCCTTTTGTCATTGAGGTCACCTGGAAATTTCTGCCTTGGCCAGGTTGCAGGCAGTGTGCGCTGGCCCCCTCCTCGTGCAGGGGAACGTTGCTGTTTTGCTGCTGTTTGGTACCTTTTGGGAGGAGTGGACCGGGTTGGGGTGTCATTACACAGCCATTTCCAGTGGCACTGAGACCAGCTGAAGAAGTTCCTGCTCTTTTTTTCCCTGCCGTATCATGCCCATCCCTGCAGCGCATCCCAGCCCCACAGCTGGATATCCCTCTGCTCAGGCAATTCCGTACACTGAACTTTGGCAGTGTGAGTCGGGAGCACAGAGTGTTCCTTCCTTTTCTTTTCGGAGTGGATCACCAGAAGGAGATTTTTATGTTCTTAGGTCCAAGACAAGAACCTGATATGATGCTTGAGGCAAATGCTGCTCCAAAAGATGAGGAGATAAGGAGTGCCTGAAACACTGCACGTCCTATGCAACCTGCCACTGTGTATTGAGTAAAATTTAGGCACTCAAGCCTCCGAGGACTGCATTGCACAGTTGCACGGGGCCTTTTCTATCCAGCCGTGCTATGAGGTTGTTCCCAGATCAGAAGGGATGATGGGCCACAAAAATGATCCGAGGGCTGGAGCACCTCTGCTACAAGGACAGGCTGAGAGAGTTGGGGCTGTTCAGCCCGGAGAAGAGAAGGCCCCGGGGAGACCTTAGTGTGGCCTTTCAGTGCTTAAAGGGGGCCTATAGGAAAGATGGGGACAGGCTTTTAGCAAGGCCTGTTGTGACAGGACAAGGGGTAATGGGTTTAAACTAAAGGAGGGTAGATTTAGGCTGGATATAAGGAAGAAATTTTTTACAATGAGGGTGGTGAAGCACTGGCACAGGTTGCCCAGAGAGGTGGTGGAAGCCCCATCCCTGGAAACCTTCAAGGTGAGGTTGGACGGGGCTCTGAGCAACCTGATCTGGTTAAAGATGTCCCTGCTCACTGCAGGGGGGTTGGACTGGATGGCCTCTAAAGGTCCCTTCCAACCCAAAGCATTCTATGATTCTATGGTTCTATGATTCTATGTGCACCTAAAGCAGCAGGCAGTGGCCTGGCATCCTCTGGACCGATGGCTGCAGCGTGCGGGACGGCATGCTCCGTGCAGTCCAACACCCCGTGCAGAGAGGGAGCGTAGCCTGAAAGGCTGCAAGCAATCTGTGCCAGTAATGAGCAGCCAATTAATTGATTACTGAAAGTATAACTGAATCCTATGCCTCGGAGAAATCTAAAATATAGTAACTGCTTACTTTATTGACAGCATTCATGCCATACTTAGTAGCTGGTATGTAAGAAGTAGCTGGACAATTTTGTTACAGTTAATATGTTTCAGAACACAGCATAAAACATGTTTTAACACTATAACATCTATTGAGCAGTACCTCTGGGAACAGGCTTTATTATTAGATTACATTATACAAGATTAGACTAGTCAATAAGGGATTTCTTTCACACAGCATGCCATCTGAAATACCTGTTTTCTTTCCTTTTTTTTTTTTTTTTTTTTTTAAATTACTTCAAGACCTTCTTTGTAGGATCTTAGGTACAATATAGCCATGAATCATAAAACTGACAAGCCCCAGGGCTGAATGGTCTCTGTACGGGAGATACGAGGCCTAGAGATAAAGGTGCACTACAGGTATACAGTGACAGGGGTGGATTATAGATAAACAAAAGGCGCAGTTATTAGATGGGAAGTGCCAGGCAGGATTGTACACTGAGAATGCAAATTGTAAGGACCGAGTCTCGGGGACCGACTTTGCTTGGACTGTCAGGCGACAGGAAAACAAAGACAATATATCAGTCGGGGGGTGATCCTGGGTTTTTTAGATCTGCGTTAGCTGCTGGCTGCAGAGCGGAGAGGGGAAGCAGGCAGGGTTTCAACCAGGTTTTGGCAGCTGGGTAAAGCCCTGAGGAAACTCAGGCTCCTCATAAGGCTAATTCAAAACTATTTTCTCATCAAATAATTCGCTGATTAGTTAAATAATAATTAAAAAGGCAAAGACGAGGCGTATCGCGAGATGGCCTGAGCCAGGGTAGCAAACATGCCTTGATCCTCCTGGGATCGGGTGCCCTGAGTCCTCTCCCCAATGTATTAATCTTCCACGCCTCTGTCCAGAGCAGCGCAGCGTCCAGGGAGAGGCAGGGCGGCAGCGTCCCACCTGCACAGGCTGGGCTGGGCAGAGCTCCCGCGGGATTTTCAGGACAACTCAATCCCTGCTCGGGCAGGAGTTCCCAGCTTGCAAGTTTGGATTTCAGACTTTGGTGCCTGCAGAGTGAGGAGGCACTATTTTGGTACCCGAACCCTTTTTGAACATATGTGTGCTCAATTACGTTGCTGAAATATAGTGAGAATCGCACACACTATTTGCTTTTTTCAAATGATATCCGGTGCTATTCACACATTTTTCCCTCTTTAAATTCCATGTAGCACACCGTATCGGGTCTGTTTCTGGCAATTTCTCTCTCTTAGTCCTAAATTAAAAATCTCCACTGAACTACGCAGTTGATGAGTACATCCGTACGAGCAACTTCCATTCAGATTTTGTAGACGGAGAAAACTTGTGGCCTGCTTTGCCGCACTAACTGGAAATGAATATGAATTGAAAGGACTATATTTAAGAGCAGTTTCTTTTTTTTGCCTATGAGGATTTTTCTTCTCTTATATAACCAAATTTCCCCACAAGATTGACATTTCAGGAAAGGGGCAGAGGCAGACAGGTGACTACAGATCAAGTTGGATTTCTGCAGCCTTCCATGGTAAAGGTCAACCCTCTGCAGTGGGTTTTTGGCTGGCGGTTCTTCTCTTGGTTTCAAACACAGGTGAAACACTTCACATGCCCAGGTATGCTTTACTCTTCATTTTTTGGGGTTTTTTAATTATTATTTTGGTCTTGGAATGTTCAATAGAGAAAAAAGTTAATTATGCTGTTGGCTTTGCTGGAGGCTTCCAGTTGGCAAGGCAGTGACCTCAGACCAAGTATGGTGGGAGAAGGGACTGAGGACAGTCCCTCGCCTCCCACAGCATCATGAACCTGCTCAGATCTGAGCAACAGTGACCGAGAAAAATTCCTGCAAGCAACGACCTGTTGCAACATTTGAGGGAAACGGGAGATCTTTAAGTCAGAGACATAAGCAGGCAAGAAACTCCCAAACTGGAGGGCAACATTGCTTACTTTGAACAGGATCTGGCAGCGACTTTGATGAAGAAACTAGAGAAATAACTCCAGTAATTACCTTTTCCCCATGTTGGCCAGTGAGTTGCCATGGACACTCTGTTCTGACCAAAACACGGACTCTGCTGCAGTGTTAGCAAGCTGTCAAATAACCAATTGGCTGTCAGAAATTTATAGCCAGTAATTAACTGATAGGTTTATAATTAAGCGGAGATGCCCCTGAACAGCAACGTTTGGATCTGAATTCAAATTCTGACTTTTTCCAAAATTCAGGGGCAAAAGAGAGTGACAATTTGGGTTCAGTCCCATGTTTATAATTAAACAATGATTTTTGACAGGAGGGGAATCTCCAGCAGTTAATGACTGACTGCAGGAGTTGAGGGCCTGAGGCAAAGCTGAGGGCTTTTAATCCAGGAGGTCATTAACTGCCTGGGAATGCCTGACCCTGAGGTTAATTGTTTCTATTTTAAATCATGAAAATAATATACACATATACAGACCCCCCCTTCCTTCTTTTCTGCTGTACACGTGTGTTACAAATATAAATACGTTGCCATTTTATGCATTGAAAAAGATGAAAGCTGAGCTGTTGGGATGCTCTCGATGTGTTTGCTAAAGAGTACAGGTACCTCATGGCAATCTGCTCTTTCCATCCAGAAAATTTGACCCACAGCCTGGCCAGAAGAAACCAACTGGGAAGGGTTTTGGGTTGTGGTGTGCAAGGAACAGGAGTGCTCAGCAGGGTTTTTAAAAGTATTCGGGCTCCCTCTGATCCACAAATCCCCAAATCTTGGGAGCTGATTTAATTTTGATTTAATCTGATTTAATAAAACCTCTCTCTGCAATTCTGCACAGCCTGGGAGTAGGGCACGAAGCCACTTTTAAAAACTCTTTGTGCACCTTTAAATATCTGATCCTTTCTTGGCTTTTAGTGCTGGCTGCTCAGCACAGGGCAGGATCAGGCCCTTAGAAACCAGCAACACTTTATTTTCAGTACTAACTCTGGCTTGTGCAAAAGAAGCCATCAGGAATTAAGCACAGCCTTAAACCCAGGGAAAGCCAGACGCTCTGAGTAGGTGACATTCAGCACCGTGAAGTGAGCAAACCCAACAGCCAGCAGATACCTCATCTGAACCAGAAAGTATTACGTTGTGGTTCATTTAGATGCATTTTCTCCCCCAAATCCTTTTCTCTCTCCCCTCCTTGCTTTCCTTCTTTTTAAAGAGACATATGTCATCATTGCCAGTTCAGTTCCCTGTGTTTAACCCTTGCTATATCTAGCCTGATTACTCCTAATAAAGCTTGACAGTTGGAGGGTTAATCCAACCCTTGGTCTCATGGTTCCTTCTCAGGAAACAATCTGTCCCTGAGAGCTTTCTGGCCTGTTGCAAGGTTATATCCCCCTGGGGTGCCATCAGCGCCAGCCAGGGCTCCTTTCCCATTGTCTGCCAAATGGCCACCAATTAAGTCAACTGTTCCCCAATTAGAATTTTGAGGAATTTATCTTGTTCCTCCTGTGTTCAACTCCCAAGCAGGGGCAGCTCTTGGAGTCAGTTACAAGGTTGTTTTTTTTTTTCCCCTTCCAGAGTGAGAAGGGGGGGAAATTAAATAAATAAAGAGCAGCTCTTTCCTGTAATCGGAGACTCCTGGGTTTTTCCTGTTGCCCGTTCACACAGCTTGATCCTGGTGTATGTGATGAGAACTTGGTCCTGTTTAAGGGAGTATATTTTAGTATTGTTCCATTCACCTGAACTTGTGTGGCTGATTATTTTTTAATCGATGCTGTTCTCAGTAAAAGTTTTCTCTGTGACATCAGCTATAAATATAATGAGGTTCCTGAATTAAAGGAAGAAAACAAAAATTTTAATTTCAATTGGTCTAATAGCCAAATGTGCAGGGTTGTTGTTGTTTTTTCTTTTGTTTTCCTCCCTCCCAAAATTGCTTAAGTGATTGTTTACATCTTTTTATTGGTGAATTAAATTCTGGGCTCTGGGTCACCTTTAATATGGGAAATGCAAAGTCTGGCAAAGTTATCAGGATAATATCCTTTAAACTAGATATACAAAGATCTGATCGATCCATTCTAGGCAAATAAGACCTTTGGCTTTCTTCCTGAGAGAGCGTGTGAAGGTCTTCTTTAGCAAACTCTTTATGTGATACCTCAACTGCCCTTACCATGAAGGAGTAAAACATTTCAGCTCTAGTGCCACGGGCAGACTGTGCTAGGCCAGGCATGGTGTCACCGTCAAGCCACACATCTGAATTTATCTTTCCACAGAAAGAAATAAATTATATTTTTCTGCAAGTTAAAGTCCATTTTTCTAAAACTGCTAAGAAAAAGGAAAGAATTACAATATGTGACTGGAGATGGAAACATCTCCTGCCTTTCATTTGCACTTTTCATAAGCTGGTGCACAATACAACTTTTTTCCTTTTTGGCTTCGTTATGTGTGGACCTCCACTTCTGGAGTTTGGCTTTAGGGTTGGGGTTTGAATAAATCCAAGGTTTCGGAGCAAACTTTGTGTTTAATAATAAAAACTTACTTTTTCCCAAGGTATTCACTTTGATGTTAAGCAAGTTCAATGAAATATGGTCCTGGGTCTTCAATCATTTTGGTGATCGAGCCACCTCACACACTTTTCTGCTGATCTTTTGCTGTACTTGGCTCCATAGTTTCTGACTTCCTCCTGGTGCTGCATTAAATGATGTGACTAAAAATGTAACCAACATCTGTCATGTCTATGTTGTCTTCTCTTTTTTTCCAGAGTCAAATGTTTTGTTTGGGATTGCTTAGGGAAGATTTTTAGCTCTCATTTTCACACATTTCCTTCTTATTACTGCAAATAAGGCCAATTCACTCAACTCACATCTGCTTCTAAGTGTCACCAATTTCCTACAAGTTCAAAAACATGAGGCAAGATGGAGATAAAGTCTATATATAAAATTTAGCTGCCAATCCAGTTTTCTCTAGGGTTTATGTATGATTTTATCTGAAGTTGTGTGCTTGGCCATCCGGATTTGCTTTCAATCGTTACGAAAAAATGGCAGGTCTGATCCTACACGGGAAAAATTACAGAAGTTATTCCAAATTTACACAAATGAAACTGAGACCTTTAGCACCCTTCTTAAGTCCTGTAGTCTTCTCCTATTTGAATGAAGGAAAATTGCAGTGATGTGCATGGAAAACTGAGACCCACAAAGCTTTGCAAAACGTTAAGGATATATTATAATTTTATTTTTTAATTTTTTTTTTGTCCAAGATGCACAGCTATTCCAGGAATAAGGGGTGAGCACATGTCCCAAACCTAGTTGTAACAGGAGAAAACAGAAATATATAGACATGCTACCCTCGAGGGTGGGAGGTGGAGGAAGTCAGTGAAAAAATATAGCACAGTAATAATATTAAAAGAACAGGACAGCAAATTATAGCTGTCCCTGGTCAGATTTAATTGGGTTTTCCTCAATATAGTGAAGAGTGGTTGAGGAATTTCTTTGCTTGCCATAAAGTTCCCAGCAGTCCTCCCAGACCGCACTCAGCTCCAGTCCCATGGAAGCAAGTACATAATCTTTACCCACACATCAATACCCAGCTCCCACATCAACAAGAAGGAAGCACGCACCATTAAAGAGGTTAATTCCCATGCGTTAAAATAGACTGTATTTATTGAGGAAATGCAAGTAAGCATTTTAATAGAAAATTGAAAACCCATTGGGCCTGATTCTCCTCACACAGGTTTTAAATCAGTGCCACTCAGTTTAGTTAAACCTGTGTTTTTTCTGGTGTTAGCAAAAGGATGATGCAAGTCATTCTCTCCTTGTTCCTAAATAAATCAGTGATTTTGCTGAAGCTGTTATCAACCTGGGCTACTTAAACTCAGTGAAACTCCAAAATGCTGGTGCAACTCAAGCACTCAAGCACATCTTCCCTGTTTGGCTTCCACCTCTTGCGCGTCCTCGCAATGGCTCTGTGCACAACTTACAAATGTGCAAATTGCACGTGGTTGTTTTGCCCGTCCAATGCAATCCTCGGGTGAAAAAGCAGTACTCCTTTTTACAGATGCAGGTTTTATTTTCCTGTGGCCATGCTCTGGGCAAGCTCTTTGGCATTTTTCATCTCTCCTCTAAGGAAAAATAGAACGTGGAGGGAGGCAGGGGACCCAACACACGGGCACGGTGAGCACGCAGTACTGCAAATGCATCCCAATTCCCTTGCTGCTATAGATGTATGTAAAGGATCTACCATTGGGAAATTCTGTCAATGCTCTGGCTATGTCAGGAAAATTAAAGGCCCTAATTTTATTTCCTTTCTTAGTTTGGGTGTTTGATTTTATATCTTCTCTTTTTTTGTTTTCCTTTGGAAAATGCTTACCTACCATGCTTCAGTTCAATTAAAGACAGGAATCTCCTCATGTTAGGCTGTGTACGATGCCCTTGTGCTAAATAACCAGTGCCAATGACCTCCTTCAGTTGTCAGTGATAACTGCTCCACCAAGATGTGTCCCTTAGAGGAGGGGTTCCCAAAGTCCTGTTCATGGGGCATCATGGTGGGATCTCCAAAGGGGAGCCAGCCTAGGGGTGCCCTGGGGAATTGAGACTCCATCTCTTGTCTTCCCTTTCCAGACCTACTGGGTACATGCCACCCTTAGGAGGGGTCCCAGCAAGGCATCCCCCTTGATGCAGCCCCTGCAGGGGCTTTTGCTGCAGCAAGGGAACACAGGACCTTTCAGCTCTGGGGCTCTGCACCCCACCAGGGCAATGCTCAGCCCGGTGCCGCCATGCCTGGAGGAAAGGCTGCAATTGCTGCAGCATCAGCAATGAGCTGGTTGTGTTGAGAAGGGCTACAAATAAAAAGAGCCATTGTGGCCCCGGTACAAAAGCCTCCTGGTTGCTCTTTAAGAGCTCTGCTTGAGCGTGCATTGGCTCCGCTGGCTGCATCGCTGCCTCCTTGGCACGGCGTTAATGTGCGCAAGGGCAGCGGAGATGTTCTCAGCAGCAGGAAGAGCAACTTAAACACAGATGTTTGCGAGCGAAGCGGCGCGATGTACCAGTGGTGACACAGCCCTGCTACGACAAATAATTTAGCAGGCCCAAAGAGGGCTTTCTCAGGCCTGCGAACATCATTAACTGTGACAAACAGAAAATTGTTCCCTAGCCAACAGCTTAAGTAGATTTACAAAAAGTGATTTATTTCTGTGCAGTTAGTAACAGCCCCAAAGCGTTATATTTATATATATATATAAAAAAAAAAATTAAACCCCAGAATTTGGCTCAATTGCTGTGAGAAACAAAAAGCCTTTCCAACCACTTTGGCAAAAAGTAGGTCTGGCTTTTAACAGACTTGTTGTGGTCAAGAGCTGTGCTTCTCCTGCACATCAAAAGTGATGTTGAATCCCCTGGGAAAGAGGCTGAAGATCTTCTTGGGTGGGTTCAGGACACCTTGCTGTGACAGGCGTGGGGTGATGCTGATCTCAGCACACCTCCTCCTGGTCGTGCGAAGAAGTGGTGTCAGCGACATCCTCCTAGGGAGTCAGATGTTGCTGCCAATCTGATAAGGCAAGAGGTGTCCGATGTACGCCCAGGGAGTTTGATAATTCACAGCAACAAAAGGAAACGGAGAGTCTGAAATGCTGGAATGAAGAAAAGAAAACTCAAAACCATGGCTGCAATTTCCTACCTTTTTTGTTACCTCTCACTTGTCACTAAAGCTTCAACACCTTCAAGGCCAAATTTACTTTTTCCTTTATTTCCCTATTCTACTTTTCTATTTACTTGCTCTGAGGCTACAATCTTTTTAATTTTTCCTTTTTTTTTCCCCCAGGGAAGCCAGGTAATCTGTCTCGCAAGGTATTTTTTAACTTGAAAAAACCAGAAAAACAACTCCCCCTCAACCCAGAATGATTTAAATAATCAAGCAAACTCACAAAACAAAGGACCTGAATGGATACTCATTTAATTGCAGTTATTTATCCCGTTCTGTTAGATGCCGAGCTTTTCACAGTACAGACTCAAATTCTCTGTTTGTAGAGTTCCTAATACAACGTGGCCCATTTTCACTCGCCCCTTCACCACTGTAATAGCAAGCATGAAAAAATAAACAAATGTCAATTTTAGGCTAATTTTAGACTAATTTTCTTTTCTGTTCTTCCTCTTAAAATGTGCTGAAAGGCCTTAGATTTCCTCTGGTGTTTGGTAACCTGAAAAGAAACTTGATATAATACAATTGCTACCAAAGCGCTAGCACTTTGTGACATTCAGTTTACAAGGAAATGTAGGAATGTGCAATCCATTCATGGTAATTTGAATGGATGTTTTGATTGGATTATGTAAGTATATTTGTGTTTGCGTGTGCATGTGTGTGTGTGCATATATGCCATAATTTGTCAAAAGCAGTCACTCCATAAAAGTGAATTTAAACTTAATTTTACATACTTGGTAAAAGTTCAAAGGCTAAGTTCAATTTAACCTTGGCTCAGCAGAGCTTTTCTTCTTATTTTTCAGTCTGATATGAAAATTGCTTGTGAAATAAAGACAAACATAGGTTCGCCTGAGAAGGCATTAATAATCCGATCCTTACATGTTTGTATAGAAGACAGGTACAATCCAGTGTTGATTGCTTCTTAGCTTCTCTTTGCTTTCACAGAAAATCCTGGGAGATAATACCAGGTCATCACAACCATGGACTGGAGCACTGTGCACCCAGAAACAAACATTGGCAACTCTGAAAGGCGTAGCTAGCGATGGTTCACATGTGTGGGACTGATATATCCATATATACAAGAGGAATCATCGTTGCAATAAATCACTTTTGGCATTTTATAATCCCCATTTGACCATTTTCCCAAACAAATTATTTAAAGTGTATATTACATTACATTTTTTAAATTTTGTTTTAAATAGAAGACCTTTTACAGGATGCCTAAAAGATTATTTTATGAGATAAACTTAGCGGTGAGTTTTCCAGTCTAAGTAAATAAGAATCCCATGGGAACTAAGAATTTGGGATACAGTCAAACAAACACTGTAAAGTTTTGAGGAATGCCAAGTTCTTCGGAGATCGGTGTGTGTGTACTATGTGTTTGTATAGTCAACAATCTCAGAGCAATATGGTATGCCAGTTATTAATTCTGCTCCTTGCAGATGGCTTCATTATGTGTATTTAATTTCAGTACTTAAGCAAACATACAATAGTAGGGCTTACAAACTGCTTCAGGATACGCTGGTTATGTACAGTCAAATGAAATGGAAACGAAACGGAAACAACTGATACTGCCTGAGCTGGAGGTAAATCTGTATTGATGGGATTAAGCCATTCAGAAGCATCCCTCGACTTGAATAGCCCTAAAACCACCAATTGCTTTGTTTGTGGTGTCGAGAAGGTACTGATCACTAGAGCCTTAATTTGCCGCAGCAGTTAAGTGCTCTGATTCCTCAGCGCAATAATTGCCACATGTTGAGTGTGCAGATGTCTAAACACGTGGGAGCACTTCCCTTTCCTAAAGACAAATGAAGATTTTCATTTTGTTTTGTAAACGTGTCAGGATTTATCACTTAGTCATGTGTCATGCATTAGGGTGTTTATACAATATGGCTTTCCACACCCTGGTTCTGGACTTCTATGATTTCAACAAGAAGGCCGTGGAGTAACGGAGGTTTGTCAAACCTTCCCCTTTTAACCCAAACCTTTGGCTGGACTAAAGAGCTGAGAGTGCCTAGTAAATAGTAAATGGGCTTATTCCAAAGAGCGAGACAAGTGGGATTCACCTATATCCTCAAAGACTGCTTGATAAAAGAGACATCATCGTCAAGACAGGTGGATATAAAAAAAAAAGAAGATAAAAGTAAAATTGAAATGATGCCTACCAGCAGTAATTATGTGCGTCCCTCCGTATGACCCTGGCACTGTATTGAATTGCATCTGTAGCCTCTCCTCAGCCTCCACATCCCACCCAAACACTGAATATCTGACTTTTTAAACTTTCCATTTCATATAAACAGCTACATTTTAGAGCAATTTGTTCTGAAGCTTGAATATATAGCATCTTATCAGAGACAGGCTGGCTGACTGTAATAATATTTCTGAAATAACTGTAGTGGAAACAGGAATGGGCAGAAGTTGGGAAATTCGGAGGTGGCTTGGGCACCAAGCCCAAAGTTTACTTCATTTCAGTTTGGTGTTTCAGGCTGATTTTGGTATGGAGCTTCCCTCATTAGGACTGAGGTCCAGATCTGAACATTCATATACAGCACTGAAGGTGTTTGGGGTTTGGGGTCCTGGTGTATAGTCTGTCTCTCAGAGAGACTTTACAAACAAAGCCGGGAGTAGCTGCTAAAATGTCAAAATAGCTAACTGGTGTTTCTAATGAGCTTTTGTCTTTTTTGATCTGAAAATAAAGATGATAAAAAGTGTCCAAGAAGGAAAGTATGTCTCCCTCTCTACTCTGTTACCCTTTCGGGGGCTGATACTCCTTTTTTGTTTGCAGAAGGGGGGGAAAAAACCCCAAACCAACAGTTATTTATCTGTTAGCAGACAAAGACTGTAAAGAAATCCAAGAAGAGCATCCCGGCACAAAAGCTTGAACTCTTTGACCTCTCAGACCTCAGGCCTGGACAATTGGCCAAGCTGGGCTTTTTCCTGAGAACTGCCCGAGGGCAAAGGCTGAGAAAGGATGCGCATTGTTCCGCTCCCCCCGCCCCGCACCATCCATTAAATGCGAGGGCTGAAAGGCAAAGGGATCTCACCAGGTTATAGCAGTGCTGAGAATGCAGCCTGACACTCATTTTCAAGGTAATGTAATAAAGGAAAAAAGTGAGTTGTAGAGATCTTAATTCTTTAAAATTTAAAAGCTAATTTTGTGTCTTTTAGTCAATTTCCTATGCAGGAAGGAAGAATTTATTAACTGACTTCTGATGTTAAATGGAGCGCTAATGGGCAAGTACAACAATTCAACAGGTGCCAAGTAGAAATATAGAGACATTATATCAATATTAATCTTAGAGCCTTGCAAAAGCCTTGGTAGGGGGTTTTATTAGGCAGGTTGTGATGGGAACACTCCTGCCACCCGCCAAGTGAAAAGGGAGTTTGGGTCTCCTGCTTAAAACATTTGAATGCTTGCATTGCAAGGGGTTTTAATGGAAGATTATGAATTTTGTGCCATTGGAAGTTGCTGTTTGTTGTCCCGAGCTGGGAACTCCTCCTGGAAGAGATGCCTTTGAGCAGCTGTGCTCCGTGCGTGCCTCGGCCAGGGCAGGCAAGGCAGCGATGTTGGAGAGCAAATGTATTGCCAGCATTGAACACTCAGCTGGAAACCTGAACACCCGTTATTAGTCTGG
Organism: Balaeniceps rex; assembly: GCA_013401315.1. Taxonomy (NCBI): domain Eukaryota; kingdom Metazoa; phylum Chordata; class Aves; order Pelecaniformes; family Balaenicipitidae; genus Balaeniceps; species Balaeniceps rex. The sequence continues at coordinate 24,691 of VYZW01025147.1, forward strand.
ATAGAAGTCAAAAGAATAGTTGAACCTGCTAAAAATCTACACAACTGCTGTTTTACAGACTAATCTTCTGCCAGTAAACAAATGCTGACCCTAATGTACTTCTGATTTTGACCCCTGGGTTGAAAATTTTCTGTATAAACACCAGCTGATGAACAGGTCACTTTGTTTTCAAGACAAGACTCTCAGAGTCGCACCCCACACAGCAGGTCCCTGATCCAGATAAAAGACTTCAAAATGTCCAGCAATAATTTTCTCTGAACAATTTTTTCATTGTTCCAAGCTGTCAAATTATTAGTGGGAAAGGATTAGTGGTAAAGGGAAAGTGTTTTTGTCTAAACATCTTATTCAGGTGCAAAAAATAATAATCCATTTTGATGTTTTCAGGTAGAAAAGTTCCACATTTTACGGACAAGAGGGTTTGAAAATTTCAAGATGTAAGCTAAGTGTCATTTTAAAAATGACAAGGCAAAATCAAAAGAAAATATTTTGATGTTTCACAGTACAACTTTTTTTTCATCCAGCTGCACATATTTTCTGGTTGAAAGTGTGTTTTTTGCAGACCAACAACTTTTTTCATTTCATACCAAAACTAAATAAAAAGGAAGACGCAGAAATTCCCTGGAACTGGAGAGCTATTTGTCTGTGGCTCTGCTCCTCTTCACTAATGCATTTAAAATAACAAATAATAAGGATATCTGGCAACACTGAAATAATAATAATAAAAATTTAAGTGGAAAAAGGGGGACTCAGTTAACTGGAAACATGCTTCTCAGGGTTTTGACTCCTGTGAGATTTACCACCAACCATCTTATCTGCCTTAATCTTCTTTTTTAATGTTGGTTTTTAAGGAGCAGAAATGACCTTTGCTAAAAGTGCCCCACAGATTGCATACAGGTAACGAATTATGCCGTCCCTCATACGGCATAAGCAGGCAAGGTGATATCACAGCATCAACAGCCCCTTTTCTAAGGAAGATTTTGCTGTGTGACAGCTGTGTGTAGTCAGAGAATAAACTTCCCTGCTCCCAGCCTTTCATACTAGACTTAGTTGAAGCCGCTGCGGAGATTTCACCTTCCTCCAAAATCTCAGAGCCTCCCCGGCCCTGCCTCAGTGCTGCACTGAGCTTCGTGCAGGAGGATGCTCTGAGCATCGACAGCAAACGGTTTTCGGCGAGTCCATCCCTTTCCAGAGAAGCAGCAGCAACCCCAGCCCTCTGCTCAGCCTCTTTCGAGAGGATGTTGCACAACCCGGCTGCATCATGTTCTTACTCTGTCATGTCCCTTTGCGAGCGGTGTCGTAAACAGCATCTTATTCATTTCAGCGGCATGCTGCAGAGGAGAAACATCACACGGTGATCCTGCGTAGCCGGGGCCAGAAAAGGAAATAAAAACTGCGCAATGCGAATGACACAGACTCTGGGGCTGCTTGACACCAGGATTTTTTTTTTGTGTGTGTGTGTGAAAGTGGTAACAGGCTTTATCTCACATGAAGAATTAGTTTCCTGTTCTAATAATAGTAATAATAATCATAACAATAATCATAATAAAAATCCCCCCAAATCAAATCAATATTTTTTGGGTTCCAGCATCATCTAAGCATTTGCTCCACCCCCTTAACTCTATAAATCAAAAGTAGCCCCAAAGAATTCAGCTCAGTTTTATGTATGTGAAAATATGCTGAATGGGACTGGCAGCACCTCCCATTGCAAGCCCAAAATGCGATTTGAAAAAACCCAAGACAATTAAACCCCCCAAATCAGGGAATACCAGTGCTGGGGTGCGAGGGAGTGAGAGGGGGAGAGATTTGAACATGCAGTGCTATTGTTTAGCAAAACTTTGTTTAAGAAAAATAATGATGTCAAGTTCTGCAGCTGCTACATGTATTCAATAATTTTTTATTCAAATATAAATATTTAAGATACTGAAAAGCTGCTTTCTCTACTCCCTTAAAAATTCTGAACTGTGCAACCAGTTCCCATAAATGACTAATCTTATTTTAAATGAAGCTAATTTTTGGCTAGGTCTTGAGAAGAAAAAAATATTGGATCTGCAACAAAATCCATATTTTCCCCCCACACTGTATCTTAAAAATGTATCCAGACTAACAGCTTGTTTCCAGATGATATTGGATGCTCCTTTTAGTTTCCAAAACAGGGTTTTTGAATCTGGTTGTGTGACACAGAGATAGGATACAGGTTCTGGATTTTTACCCCCTCCACTTTGCAAGGTTCAGGCTGGGGTACCTGCACAAGCTGCTGGGGGGGAAAAAAAAGGGAAAAAAAGGAAAAAAAGAGGGTTTGCAAAATCTGGACCTGGGATTTTAAGTGGAAGAGCGCAGTCCTTCCCCCCTATGGCGGGTGGATTTATTGGGTGTCACGATGACACAATGTGTCTATTCGAAGCTGAAGAAAGCCCCCTACTTAACCTTCATCTTTTTGTGTGTGCACGTACCAGAAGGCACCACACTGTTGCTGGAAAGCAAATAATTAGTGACATGTTCTGTAACACCATTGCTATTTAAAGCTAAATCAGTGGGTTAATGCTTCTCGAAATGTGACATCCATGAGGGATTCTCGCTCCAGTACTGTTAGTCACTTGGTGGTCTCCGGAGTGACAGGATCCATGCCCTGAGTTTTAAAAGTCTTGGTTGCAACAGGAAAAAAGTGATTATTGGAGAAATTGGGGAGGGGGGGGTGGATGTTGGGAAGGGGGATCCTGAGGGGGCTGACTCTTTCTCCTCAAAGTGCCCCATGGGGGATGCTGGTCCTCAGCCCTTTCGCTAACCTTCACCCCAGCACATGGCTTGCTGCGGCCCCTCTCCTTGCAGGCTGGTGGGGTAGGGAAAAGCATGTGAGATTGACTTCTGAATTGCAAAATCCCTGAAGGCAGAGGCCAGGGCTCCCCAGGCATCTGCACAGCACTAAACACTCTGACGGGCTCGAAAGAATGAATCCCGAGAGTTTATAATTACACGCCAAAGATATATAGAGAGACTCTGGTCTTGATTTTGCTCAAAGAACTGAAGCAAAGCCATTCTTCATTAGGGCAAATGGCCTGAACAAAACCCTTTGCATGGGTGAGAATAAAATCCCAAAACATTGAGGAAAGGGAAAAAAAAAAAGGAAGAAATAAAACAGTCAAATCACATTTTACTTCTTCTTACCCAGGAGATTGACACAGTAGCTTTTTTTTCTCCTTCCCATTTTCCATTAAGCTGGTTCTTTAAAACACATCTGAACTTTTCCCATCCTGACGATTCCCACGGACAATTGGCAGAGAATCTAGGACAACTTGCAATACTGGGATTTTTTCCAGGCATGAGTAACTTGTTAAAAAGCCACTATTTCCCTAATACTAACAGTAAACAGAGTTCACATCCACATGAAATCCTCTGTGACCCATCGGGGAAAGTTTTTTGTATATTTATATAGAGAGATATATGAAATCATTTAATTCCTTTATCCATCAAGCACTTGGAACTCAGCATGTCCGTTTATATTTCACTTATAAAAATAAATATACACATGCATGCCAGGCTAGATTTAAAGGTATCCTTTTCCCCCAGTTGACAGCTCCATGCCTGTAGTTTTAAGGGAAAGCTTTAGAAAGAACAGTATTTAAAATAAAGTCACTGAGCCATGTTTTATGTCATGTTGATGAAATATAACTCCATCACACCTGCTGCTCCTACTACTTTGGGTGGGGGACAACTCTGTTGAGTAGCTACTTCCCGAATTTCTGAGCGTTTAGGAACTTGTGCTGTTGGGCAAGCAGAAATTTCAGGCAGACGTCCGCTGTGTAGATGTATTAAATGTACAATGGTTTCAAAACACCCCCAAGTGATCACTACCTTTTGGGACCTATTGATGTTAGCAGGTATCTATCTAAACCAAATCTGTTTTGAGTATGAAGGCCAAATTGTGGTAACATTTGAAGTCCTGCCCACACTGCGTCCCACCACAGAAATGGGTTCTGCCTAGGTAGCCGAAAAAAGTTGCAAGTATCTAAAAATAGATATGGTCTATTACAGACTTTTTAATAGTCTAAAAATATCAGGCAGCCCTTGTAAAGGGCAGGGACAACGGCATGTGAGAGGGCTGGCAAGCTCAGATTTGCCTGTGGCTGAAGTGAAGGTGCTGATGGCATGGACCGAATAGATGCTATCAGCTTAAGCACAAGTGGCTGGTGGACCTGATTCCCTTTTCAAGTATGGCTATCGAAGGCAGTGTAGATGTTTCCAGTAGGATCATACCCACTGTAGTAACCGGCCATGTATTTTGAGAGCTGGACAGAAATTGGGAGCCCTGCGCTCTATTCGCAACACTGCAACTCTCTTGCTCAAATCTGTTCCCCTGGCTGTGCCTCAGTTTCCCTACAGAAAAAAAAAAACAGAATGAGCAAAATACTTTGTAAAACGCTTTGAAATTTGTTTAATCCTAATTATAATCGTATAATCCTATATCACGTGGCTAGAGTTGGGTGATGTGCAGACTTTTCCATGTTTCTGACTTTTTTCCATCCAAAAAGAGTGTGAAAAGAAAAACCTGTGATTTCTTTCCAGAAGGGATTTCTAGAAAACATTGTTTTTTGAAAGAATCAGAAGAAAATGCACTGGCTTGGTACTGCCTTTATCTGAGAAGGCTTTGTCAACCTCACACTCCCTGCAAGTGAAATTAGGTGTGTTTACCCAGTATTTTACACGCAGACCTGATCTCAGCTCTTGGGTCTGTCCACAAAACACCATTCTGATTAACAAGAGCCATTAACAAGCCTCTTCCATCAGCCTAGATTTCCTTGGTGGGTTGTGGTTTCTTTGTTTGTTGGCAAAGTGGACACTTTCCGTGGGAAAATGCCTCTTTAAAAAAGGGAATTATCTGGTCAGAAGAGCATTTTGACTTAAACATTCCCAATCGTGCTTACTATTTAGTGCTGAGGGCGGACAAGTTTGAACATTGACAGTGCCACAGACCAGAATGATTTCCAAATAGCCCAAATCCTCCAGCTTTCCTGGCTGGGCACCTCTGAAACCATGGGCCACAAAGCACAGGGTGAAAGTGGAGCATCCACAGAGACTGGAGAAAACCAAACCATCCAGGACTTGAAGATTTCTGCCTCCACCTCCTACAGAGGGAAGAGAAACCAGGGTCTGTGTGTTTATTCCATGTGTTCTGTCTTTCCATCTCTAGGCATCAAAGTAATTTCCCTTGTCTTGCATAAGAGAAACTCTTTCAGATTTGTTTTTTGTTTAGTGGAGCCCTTCATTTAGACTCACAGGATACTCAGGAAAGATTTGAGGGTCTCATAACACATTTCAGCCAAGCACTTTTGTGTTTTCCTTCTGTGTCTATGTGGCAAAATGAATATATGATAGTTCAGTCTTTAATTCTCTATTTCAGGGACACCTTTTGGAATTGATTCCAGAAGCAAATCAGCAAAAACACACGAGGGAATGTCCCCCCCGCCCTGAATTATTCCTATGATACACCTGTTTAGAAGCAGCAAATTGATCACTATCTCTGCATCTGAAAAGTGCCACTAAATTTATAGCCAGGCTTCTACACAGGTGGTTTCATAGGGCTCCTTTTGGCATTGTGCCCCTACCTGCTGTTTGGTGAGAAACCCTGAAAAACAAGCCAGATCCTTCCTTGGAATTACGGTATATGAAATCTGCCATTATAATAGTAATCCGGCAATAAAACAAACCAAAACCAAACAGAATTGGTTCCATCTCTGAAGACTTAGTGTGATACATTTGCTGGAGTTTTATTAGTTCTGGCATAATGAAAAGTATTCTGCATTTAAATAAAATAAAAGTATGGTAGTTACAGCGACAGGCTGTATTTTTGCTGTTTGGATGAAACGTTTCAGTCTTGCTGGGAATAAGCAGATCGCATTTCCCAGCTCCTCAAGAAGTCAGTGCCAACCTTGTAAACTCTTCTAGACCTTCTCAAAGTACAGCTGAGTCCAGGATCAGTTTTCTCCTACGCAGTTACATTGCTAGCTTTCCCCATCTTTGACTCAGGAGTTGAGGACCAGGCCGAGAGAGTAAAAAACATTTTACCTAAAAAACCCCCACCCTTTGTGACTAAATCTGGAGAGTAGATTTGAACCCCTCCTTTCAGCATTAACAATGTCCTCAACCCTCCATAAGGTCACGTTTGAGGACTTCTATGAGAAGGAACAGGGAGCTGTTCTGTGGGAGCTCCTTGTATTTCATTCTCATGGAGCTCAAGTCGGTTTAAAGGATGAGAAAGTTAGTGTAATGTTTTTCTCTTTATTTGTGGTGTTTCGAATTATTTTTTATGAAGCTATTTGTACACATTTCGGCACTTCCTGTTTGGGAGCAGACGTGGAGGCTGAAATACCATGAGAAAAACTTCTTATCCTGATGGCAATTTAGATCTGGATAAAAGGAGGATGCACTTAAAATCCTCACGGAACTCCTGTTTTTTAACCAAGTTCTCCCCTGATTTACAGACAAAAGATGTGTTCTGGCTGGCGGACCAGATATTTTCTGATTTTTAGACAACATAAATATTGAAAGTTTGGCTCCTAACTGGACTTTGAGGTTTGGAGTTTCACTAGATAATATCTAACAACTAGAATGTCAGGGTGAGATTAAGTGACTTTTCTACCAGGCAGATTTTAGGCTGGTCTAATCTGAAAGTAAATCTTGCTTTAATTTGTAAAAATGTCCCACCAACCTATTTACAATTTGTGTTCTATGTGCTGCAGATGTTGTAAAAAATGCTATTTTTTTTTTTGCAATGGTTTCTTATGCCACAGGTATTTTTTTTTGTTGGCTCAGAGCAAATGAAAGAACGCAGCATTGCCATCAACAGATGCACCACCGAACAACCCAGTTCTTTCTGACTTGGTTCTTGGCATCTGTGTGCTATTTCTGTCAAACTCAATCAAACTGAGTGTTAATTTTTGAAGCAAAACCCCTATGATCATTTCACTTGTGATGTAAGCCAGATCTAACCTCAAGACTGTCAAAGGCCAGAAGTCAATGACCCAATTTTGCATGCCATGCGTAGCCAGTGCTTTTCCCATTCCTCATTCCTACTCATGTAGATTATTCATTCTTCGTGAAATTTGTTATAGATGCCAAATACAGTATTTATATAAAATGCAGCCTGGTCACAACTCTAAGAAGCTTAGTCTATAGCACGGTGTGGCAAATAGATGCCAGGGTGTACGTCAGGTAAGTATAAAACTTCATCCAGACAGGAATCTAACTTTGCAAGGGGAAATACTTCCACCAAGCCCTAGTGCCACTGCAATTGGATGCTGAGAGTCCCCGATGAAAAGCTTTAGTGAGAAATTTGTGCTTGGTTAATGCAATTATGGAGCTTTCTCTAATTGCTCACTCACTTGGAATATTAAATGGAGTAATCTGAGCATTTTAGGACCTTTCTACTCTGATCATACTGTAGAACCTAGTGGGACAAGATTTTGACCTAGATTTCTGCATTCACCTGAGCTGCGCTTGGGTTATGATGGTTCATCGGTGTTGGTCATCTTTGATTTCTTTTCACTGTTTTTTTGCTCCTGAAGCAAGGAATGCAAAATCCTACCAGTACAAATTTAGCTTGTGTTTTGCAAAACTAGTAAATTGTAACCCAGGTCAATTAGAGAATTCTGACAAACTGGAAAAGAGCCATGCTAAATAAAAAAAGGGGAGGGGAAAGGGCAGAGTGGCTTCATACATTGATAATATCTTCCTACCTTTCTTTTGATCAGCAGGAGCACTGTGTAATGAGGCAGAGGAATGTCTTCTCTCTGGGAATGCATTTATTCAGAGTTGGTGACAGCATGAAACCTCTGCATATTTGGTTTCCCGATCCCACAACCTCTTCTGCTTTTTGCAGACTTCATCTTTCCCCATGCATAGACTGACTTTGGGGAAACCTTCCTTTTTAGGACAGTACGAGGTTCACAGCCATCTGTGAACCCTAGCTTGAGTGGAAAAGATGTAGAGAAGATGCAGTGAGACAGGAAAAAAATAGGCTTATTTATGAACAGAATTATAGTAAATAAATACAAGAGAGCTAAAGAAGTATTAACTGAACTGTGAAACAGTTGTTGGCTGGATTCAATACAAGTTGGTTAAAGAACGGCAAGTTAACAGAATTTCATACTGAAATTCCCTCTAAGGTGCAGGTCCCATTGAAAGTACTGAAAGAACTCAAGTACCTTATTAATGCATACATTATTTAGTAGAGCTGCATGGAAAAGTAAGACTAGGAAATAACTAATTTGTCCATGTTTTTGTTCCTTGCCCAATCCCATTTTCTGACAAAATTTATTTAAGCAACATATTTTTTGACAAATTTAACTGCAGTAATGATCCAGACACTGTCAATCCCCTGCATATTTTCCTTGTGTTGTTATTGTGTATCCCAAATCCATATAAATAGAGGATATTTACTTTAGCTGGCTTGCACAGAGCCTACAGCATGTGAAAAGTTAAGAGCAGTCAGGCTGTGACGGTATCGGTGCTTGCTGGTCTCTAAACGCAATTCCAAATGCACGAACCTATTTTTAGAACACTACATTCCTTTTCATTCTTTTTCTTTTTAAACCGTAACCTTCATGAAAAGGCTGCGACGTATATTACAGCCACACAGGGCTGGGGAAAAGAAAAAAATCGCATTAGCAGTGAAACAATAATCCTGCTGCCAAATGTACAAATATTCGCTAATAACTGCCGCGGTCCTGCAGGCCCGGAGGAGTGCTTCATCTTATTCTTCTGGCCTGGCTTTTGACAGAGGGCTTCCCTTAAATCCTTCCGCCACTCAGCTGTTCACAGCTCTCTGATTCATACCAGCCCGCTCGGCTCGTGCTGGCACGGCGTTGCGTGGGGTCCCACGGCTGAGGTGATGCCACACCACGGGGTGCTCTGGGTTTGGTGCTGCTGCTGGTCTTCATCGCAGCAGGTCAAGCGGGGCACCAGGAAGGAAAGTGAAAGACGGACAGGCTCCCATGTTTGCTTTTATTGAGGTGGCGCTCACTGTGTTTGCTTATCATAGTCAAATGGAGCTGTTGGAGCGGGTCCAGAAGAGGGCCACAAAAATGATCCGAGGGCTGGAGCACCTCTGCTACGAGGACAGGCTGAGAGAGTTGGGGTTGTTCAGCCTGGAGAAGAGAAGGCTGTGGGGAGACCTTAGTGCGGCCTTTCAGTGCTTAAAGGGGGCCTATAGGAAAGATGGGGACAGGCTTTTTAGCAAGGCCTCTTGTGACAGGACAAGGGGTAATGGTTTTAAACTAAAGGAGGGTAGATTTAGGCTGGATATAAGGAAGAAATTTTTTACAATGAGGGTGGTGAAGCACTGGCACAGGTTGCCCAGAGAGGTGGTGGAAGCCCCATCCCTGGAAACATTCAAGGTGAGGTTGGACGGGGCTCTGAGCAACCTGATCTGGTTGATGATGTCCCTGCTCACTGCAGGGGGTTGGACTAGATGACCTCTAAAGGTCCCTTCCAACCCAAAGCATTCTGTGATTCTATGATTCTATGATAAATAAATACGACGGATGCTCAGGTATACACGCAAACGGCTGGTGTTCCCCAGGTGAACCCGGCTGTGGCAGAAGACCACCATAAACTGTGCTGCCTAGACCTAAAGGGAACATCTATGAAATTAATTGGTGCTTTCAAAGAAAAGGCATTTAATGTAAAACTGATAAATCCATTAAATGCGTATTACGACTGCCGTTGCTTTATTCAGGCAAAAGATTTATTCGTGGAACAGTTTGCTATTGCCTGTGCAGTTATCAGTGAATAATGATCTGGTGGTTTCATGCCTGGATTCCAGGTAGATAATAAAAACAAAACAAAAGGATTAATGCATTTTACCCATTTCTCTTCCATTTCTATGTGTGCAACCCCCTGCAGAGCTGCAGGCATGCAAATAAGAGCAGAGAAATTGGTCTGATACTGTAACTCCTGTGTGGCTGCGTATGCAAAGTGCTGATGTTTGTAAAGCTGTGGTTGTTTTACCGCTGTAAGTGCAGAGGAATTGTGTGAACACGCAACGTGCATCAGTAGGAGCTCAAAGCACACGTTTGCCAAGGTGCAGTTTCCCCAAAAGAGCCCAGGAGTCCTAAAATCAAGTCTCCAATTGAAACTCCACAATGCGCCCCATGGCTCCCTGCAATGCTTTGTTTTGCCTTTTGGGTCTGCAGTGTTCATCTCCACACAAAAGCGTGTGGGTAAACCCTCAAAACATGCTCTTACTTTATCCACAGGTCAGGGGAGCAGCTGGGAGACATTGTAGTTTTCCTCTTTCTTTTTTTTTTTTTTTTTTTCTTTTTTTTTTTTTTTTTTTTGTCCTTTTTTTTTCTTTGTTTGCTGCCCCATCTCTGACTTGGAGGGTCAAATCTATGGCAAGTTCATTTCTGGGCCAACTCTGCCAAATTATATGATGTGAATTAATGTCTGCTAGAGCTTAGAACAGCAAACTCTGATTTAAGCTCTTAGGTTGAACTTGTCTACAATTGTTGAGGTGAAAGGCCAGTTCATACCCATTAATTAACCTAATCCATCTCAATCTACTTTATTTTATACCTTTTAGGGTTTGTGACTCTAAGAAATATATTTAGATAAAGCAATGCTGTTAAAATCCAGGAACATTGCTAAAGACACTCACCACCCACCATTGGTTTATACTGGAGATCACTTCAAGCATTTTTTAAATGCTGGGAACTAATTTAATCGTGTATTTGTTAGTTATTCCCAACACACTGAGCAGTTTTCTATCCAATTGATTCAAGTAAGCATTCCGTTAATGTCAGGATTATTTTTGATTCTGACTTTTAGTCTGTTTGTAGTAATTTCATTAATAGGCAAGCATTATTGTTAGACTCGCCCTGCTTTTTCCTTCCACCTTCCCTTACTGAGGTTCTCGTGCTAAAACACATGAAAACGAGGGAGTGCAATTACCTTGCGGAATCTGAACCTAAACACGACCCCTAAGTACAGCTTTTAGGGGCCGTTGTGTACGTAGCAGCAGGCAGAGAATATTCAGAAAGCTTAGCAAGGTTCAAGCTTTATCTAAAAGCATATGGGAATTTCTTAAGAGGATCTAATCTAAAAATAGGATTAAGACATATTACCAGATGTCTATCCCCTAAATATTCATTTTTAAACTGAAGATATTTAATGACTGAGTAATATTTAATAAGTTATTAGTTGACCGTAGAGGCTTCTGAAATTGAAATTCCTTGGAAATGTCTATCACGATAATAATTAATAAAGATTTTAAAACAGCATCTTCATTGGAATGGTTTTCTGCCACATTATAGAAGCCCATTTTTTAAAAGTATGGGCTGTTTTAGATTTTTGGGTTTTTTTTAATAATATACAGAGAACAGATAATCATGTATGCCCTAACATTGAAATACATAAAGCTAAGTGGAAATGAGCAGAAAGTGGTCATGAATGGTTGGAGATTTTATTTCTAAGAATGAGATAAGCATCTACATATTTATCCGTTTTTATCTGAATGTTTTTATCCTGGAAAACAGTCCAGAACTACAGAGCATCATGTGATATTTAGGCAAGATGTACTTAGCGAGTTTTGTGTGGCTGTGCCTCGCATGTGGCCCCTACGTTATAGGGTGGTCAGACAGCTCGTTTAAGGTACAGCAGCTCTTATTGATCTCAGCATCTGTGAAAACCTGGAGCACATCTGAAAGAACGCATTTGTCAAAGATTTAAGTTTTCTACAGTCAGATAAATGAAGAGAAGCTGCAATAATGCTAGTACAGGATTTCCAGTCCAGCCAGAAATGTGGGAGCATGCAGATAAGCCCTGATCCGCTTTTACATTTGGATTTCTATCTCAAATTTTCTAATACATATCCACACTTGAATTTTGGCTTCTGGGTTTTTTCTGCTAAAAGTTGTGGTAAATCTGAAGGTTGGGCCCAGGAGAAGGTTACCTGCTCAAGGTCATGAGGTAAGCCAAAGTCAGGGTCCTCCAGAGATATCTCATCATTAACTCTCCTATGGGCATGATGTCTTAAGCTAAGCCAAGAATATCATCCACGTATGTTTCTTGTGATATTTGGACACGTGTTTCACAGAGGAGAGGAATATCTGAAGGATATAATAACACAGGTTTTTTATTGGATTTCCTCCCCTCTTCCCTGTAGAAGTTTTTTAAAAGTCCCAGATAGCTATAATAAAAAAAAAATATTTTAACCACTTTTAAAATTCTTAGACTTTCTCCTGAAACTGAAAGCTATATAAATTCTAGTTGCACCAGTTCCCTCACCTGGAGAAATCTGGTGTCCTTCAACGGGAAAAGAAATCTGTTGTCAGACAGAGAGCGAAGAGTTTCCTGCCCGGGTGGCAGAGGCAAAAAATGTTGGATTTATGGAAAACCATGAAACTCCTAGTCAGTTCCAGGGTTTTATCCATTGCCGTAGCTAGGAGAAGCTCTGGAAGATGAGAGGGAGGGATGGTGGTGGGAAGCTAGAGCAGCTGTAGTAGCCTTATAGTAATGCTTGGAAATAGTGCTCCCTTCTTCCTCCCCTTCAGACCTGCTGGAGGCTGGCACATAAAACCTGAGACACAGCTATGCCTAGGGGGGAAATTCAGCTGACGTGTTTTACGGTTGTTGTTTTGAGTCACTGATAAAACCGAGCGCTAGGGAATAGTTTGTTTGAAGTGTGTGCGTGCTCCATTCTGAGCAGGATGGGAATTATCAGTTTATACGCCAATCAGATAATCACAGTGGAGAATAACTGGCAAGTGTGATGTTGATATTTTGGCTGAGGGATGAAGAAGACCGTTTCTTCTTCCCCTTCATGTACCTGAAATTTTGGCTCCTAGCAAACCTGGGAATCCAATACACATCCAGATTTTTATTGTGCTTTATTGTGTTTTATTTTATTTTTTGTCCAGCCAGAATAATTAGTTATAGGAAAGAAAATATAGTAGAAGTAAACATTCCTGGAGAGATCTTTCCATTCTTTTTTTTTTTTCCTTCATCCCTTGCCAACCGCAGGCTCTGCACTTGGCTTCTCAAGCAGGAAGAGAAAAGAAAAGATAAAGGGACAAAAAAACTTTCTGCACCTCATGCTTGAAAGCATTTTTGCTTTCATTGGTGAGAGGTAGAAGACATCAACCTAGGACTGGACTGAATGCAAATACTACATGTGCTCTGTGGGTCTCAGTGCCCTAATAATCAGCAATACTGTCCCTCAAACAGGTTAGTTAATAACAAAAATGAAGGCTAGTCCAGCAATTAACGTGCTAGTCTGAACTTGGTAAATGTGAATTCAAATCCTTGTTCTTGTTCTTGTCGTATTTGTATGTTGCACCATAAAGTTAGCTGTTTGAGACCAGACGCACAAAGATCCTTATGAACCCAGATTTACGTTGAAATTACAAATAGGCCATTTTTTAGGGATGGAACATGCATGCCTGATTTTCAGTGTGGACCTGGCCTCTAGTCTCTTGTTACTTGTCTGAGTGCAAATAGCCCTTTTCCATACCAAAGCAGTGCTTTAAAGAAAAAATAAATTAAAGATTACACAAGTATTACAGTAAAAGAGACAGAAGTTCAGCGTTTCTGAGTGCTGGGTCACATGTTAGAAAGACTTATTCTCCCATGACCTAAAATCTCATAACTATGTATATTTATGAAATATGTAGCAGATTATCTTTCTAGGCTACCCTAGTCCACGGTCAAGGAGCTGAAATGTGGCCACCTGTACAGCATTTCAACTTTTATAGTCATCTGGAGAGGCAGAGAAGTTTTGCAAAGCACGTAATGCATGCTATGTGACAGAATGGCAGCGGCAATGCCCGTGGTGATACCGCACACACTCTGCAACAGCTGGGAAGGAAAAAATGGTGAAATTCTCCCATTCACTGGAAACCTAGAAAAACTGAGTTTTCTGTGGGGGATCTTTCTGAGATAGGAAATTGCTCTTAGAGCTCACAGCAAACCTCCAAACATAGATCCTTGAGTATGAAGACTTCAAGTGGAGCATGAGGAGACTTTCTACATAGTAGATATCTATGCCAAATCCTTTCTTCCTCTTGAAAAGTTTCCTTCACTGATCTTCATTAAACCCCTCTACTCCCCATCGATCATAGCTCTGTGACAGAGACGGTTTCACTTGCAGTCCTGCAGCCCTTGATTTCTAACAAATCAGGCTCTTTGCTCGACATGAGACTCAGATGGCCCAAAGTGGGAAGAAACAGTGAATTCTGACTGGGTTATTATTTTATAAAACAATCCCCTCCTCCAAGGATAGCGTGTCTGGGTGTGTATGGATGTCTGCCTGTGTGTACACTCAGAGGGTGATTCTGATCAAAGCTATCCCTTCTTGGCCTGTATCTTCATGCTGACACAATTTTGTCACGGCTAAGATGATGTTCTGGTATGGGAAATAAAAGCATAGAATAAAAAGGCTTTATTTGCTCTCCAGATTCCATACAATTTTGCCTTACACATTCTTTACTCTGGCCCTCTTCTTTCCATCAGTTGCCAAACTAAAGGTTTGTACCGGGCCATTAAAGAAAATGTGAAAACAAAACTTTTATTGACATGAACACTTTTTTTTTTCCCTCTCTCTCTCTTTGCCATTGGGGCCTCAGCTAAAGTGACCGGAGGCTAAATAGGCTCTCAAAGAAAGTGTTCTTGCCAAAGAAATGTAATTGCTGTTAAACAGTACTAATGAATGCATAGATTTAGAACCTTATTTACATTGAAATTTGTTTAGTAAGCCAAGTTAGGTCTGAAAATTGGGACAAACTGTTTCCTCAATAATTTAATAACTCCAAAGACCTCGTCCATTTGGAAAAGGCAAAGCTTCACCATCCACTTACAAATGCAAAGTCACGTTTCCCAAAATTGAATAAAATGCTAATAATACAGCAGATCCACAGATCAGCAAGTAAAGTGGCTTTTAGCTCCGAGTTCAGCTGGAGACAGAGTGAATAACAACAGTCAGCTTACTCTGTCCTAAGCAAAATGGTTTTATTCCATCAATTGCCTGTGTTTCAAGTGTTTTGAAGGGTTCACATTTATTTTCGTAACCTCACTGAATTTGGCACCCTTGCCAGTAGTGCTGGAACTTTCAAATTGGGAGCTTTTCATTGAAACAGGCCA
>VYZW01025157.1:0-44254 GCA_013401315.1 Balaeniceps rex
AGAAAATTAACTCTATCCCAGCCGAAACCAGGACACAGTGCAGTGCCAAAGTAATGTGATGGGTGTTCAAACATCACGATAGTGCCTGGGCAAAACAGCCAAAAGCAGGAAAGGAAAGGAAATGAGTCAAGAGGATATACATCAGAGAGCTGAAAAATATACGTGAGTACAAAAAGTCTTAAATGGTAGTGATAAACACTGATTCAAAGAATGACAAAATTCAATAGCAATGTGTTTCAGACTGCTACCAGTTGTAAATGAAAATATTCACAAAGTTTCAGTAAGTTTAACATAAGCAATTCGTAGTATGAATTTTCACCATGGAAATCCACAATTAGGATAGACTGAAATTATTTCATACTAATTTTTCTGGTTGCATTAATTAAAAATGCAACTAATTATTTTGTCTAAATGATTAAAAACTTCAGTTACAGTTTTATCTGAAAGTAAAAAAAAAAGTTCACCTCTTTTTCCAAAGAATTTTTTTATTACTTTTCATCCATTAGAAAGGAAAACCAGTAGGAATATAGATAATATACTAACTGGGGAAAAATAAAGAAAAACCTTCATCAAGAAATATATTTCACTTATTTCCTGCAAACTGTTGGTTAAAGAGAATGACAAATATAAGGACGTTTCTCTACATTTTTTTTTGCTGTTGCAAGCCCAGTTTGTCATTAGAAAATCCCTGTTAATTAAAAAGTTTCAAGAAGTTTGGTTCATGAGCATCCTTTTCAAACGGAGGGGATGGGCCAGTACCAGAGGGTTCAGGCCCTCAGTCCCACAACACCAACACTGAATAACCAGAGAGCGCAACGCTTAATAAGAGATGCATCGCTGGTAGCGTTCGTATGGGTTACTTAGTAACTACCTGTGAATAATGAAGGTATCCAGAGCGAATAAAGGTCACTTTGCAAATGCTATTAACAAAAGGAGGCTAAAATTTCTTGTGAACGTATTTGGGAGGGAGAGGTTGGAGAAGGGAAGCTCCCGGCAAGCAACAAAAATTTGTATTAATTAGAGTGCAGGCTTTGCAAATGAACTGAAATAAAATACAATGAGATAGTTAATGGTAGATGAGTGGGATGTTTAAACAAAAACCTACTGTAGGGGACTTTTAAAATGCAGTCCTAAAACATACAGAGCATTAAGGAATTTTTTAGATCTATAAAACAGCAGCTTATTATGTACAGATGAAAGTTAATGAACCAGTATACTCTGAAGTGTCTTCTTTTCTAGATATGGCTCTGTAACTTCCATTAGCATCCACAGACTCTTAAATACACAAACACATTAGTCATGCATCAAATCACACCATACATTTTGTTAAGTATCCAAAGACTGAAGTGGCTCATACGATCAAAATTTCTTTTCCCATGCGAATCAGATGCAATACTTGACAAATCTCCACTGGAAAAGAAGGATGCTGTCTTTTGAGTAGTATCTTTTACAGCATCTAATGGCTTTAGGACCCTGTCTGTAAATTAGTCACACTGATTTCAAAACTGGGTTTTCAAAACTGTACGAAAAAACACACCAAAATATTAGAAAGCACTTGTCAGTGACAGAAATAAGGTCCGGCTCAGCATTGCCCAGCCCACATGTAGCCAATCTGCGCCACCAAACACAAGCACCCGATGTTACCAAATGGGGACAATCGTGTTTTGCAATCACGTTGCAGAGCATTAATGAATCACCTCTCAAAAGCTAGAATTAAAACTGTCCTCGCTCTTTTGCAAGGAGCCTGCTTTATACGACATTTTCCCTTCAAAACCTGCCTTTGGTCTCCAGGTTGGGAATGAGTCATGTCACGACTCCTGAGGAGTTAAACAAATCGACGCATTCCGCTGTGACTCACTGACAGCGGTTTGCCGTCTTCTGCATATGTTGTAACCCCAAGCAGCGACAATTATCAGAGCTTTGTGTTTGGCTTTTGTAATTCCTAATTCTGGTTTCTTTTTTTATTTTTTTTCCCCTCAGCTTCTCAATCTGTTTTTAATTAAATTCAGACTCAGGCAAATGTTGAACAGTATGAAAAAATTCACCGTCCACATACCATGTAAGAGCTGCCAGCCTTCAAGTGTGTCACTGTGCTTTAAAAAAGGCAACTGGCCTCACTATGTACATACATCACGTTCTTTGAAGAGTTTTTTCTGTGTAAACACAGCCTGTTAATGATGCATGTAACCCTCTCCTTCTCCCTGGAAGGGGGCTGCGGGCACCTTCTGGCGACACAAAGCCTTCAAGAAGGTCCATGTGGGGCTCAGTAAAGCACAGCCGTGCTGGGGCCACCAGCTTCAGACCAGCAGTGGGCCTGAAAAAGTAGATGTGGACCAGGTAAAAGGAAACCCCTACCCCTCCTGCATTGCCAGGCTGAGCTCGAGGGGTTCCACGCACGTGAAGAGAACTTGCTCTGTGGCTGTACTCAATCTTCCTGGGCCTGGGGGAGACCGCTGATGTATTTTCACAGCTGAAAATCCATTGAACCTGCCTTCATGGCTATCTGCTTGCAGCCGTCCCTCCGCTATGACACGCAATCCAAGCCACAGAGCTGGCCTGGCAGGCATAGGGGCTGTGTTTTCACTGATGAAAGAGATGGGGTTTTTTACACTGAGCACAATACATGTGTACTGAAAGCTATCTTGTTGTACAAGAGCCACAGAAAGCAACCAAAGAGTTCATACTCGTGAGTCCTCCTTGGAGTTGACCCACAGGCTCACAAATGAGGGTACTGAGAAAAGCTGTTTCTGGAGAGAGGGGAAGGCCGATTTAAATTCAAATTGCTTTAAATGTGGGGATCGGCTGTAAAGATGGAGGAGCAGGAGCATGGCAGAAGAAGATGGTACAATAGGCTGGAAAGAGAAGGAAAAATGTGTTGAAGTGCGCAGAGAGGAAGGAACACAAGATGGGGCAAGATCTTGCTCTTGCTAAGGTACAAAGGAGACCACTGTATTTCTCGCTCCTTGGCCTGTCCCTGGCTGCCCAGCGTGGAAAGTGAGTGCTACAGCTGCCGGGGAACATAAAGCAAAGCAGACAGAGCCACTGATTAAATGGAAGAAAAGACAAATCCGTCCAAGCGAATGAGTATTACTACCCTGGCTGCCACCTCTGCTCCAACTAGGCACTTCTGCTAGCTGTTTAGCCTGGGCTTGGCTGCTTCGGCTTCAGCAGCTTGATGTTTCTGGGTCTTTCAGGTTTAATGCCAAAGGTAGAGGCTTTCTATCTGGGAGAAGAAACACCCCACCTGATGGAGGAGGTCTCAGTATTTCCTTCCATTCTGACTGAGTTGTAATAGATATCCTTGTCTGCTTTTCTGTGTCTCTCTCATCTCCCGCTACAATCAAATTGGATGGTCTGTTATTTCAATCCATCTTTGGATTGAATCTTGCCTGAAAACACAGACAGTTGCTAACCAGTATGCCAGGGACCTACATTCCTCAGTCTCTGCCTGACTGCAGCACTTTCTTTCACTGCTCACATTACAGCCTGCCCTGTTTGAATATTCACACTGACTTCTACCTCTCCAAGTATGAAGGTCCTTGGGCTGTCTGAAGATGAGATGCAGTTTCTCTTTTGGGCAAGTTGCTTTCCCCTTTTCCAGTGTGAGCAGCTGTGTACAGAAACTCCCCTCCCAGTTCCCCACCTCTGACTCTGCACAGACAGCAAGGAGACAATAAAAGTTCTTTACACACACCCATAGCCCTTGCTTCAGGGTACATCTTTGCTTATTCTCAAATGCTCCAGAAGTGTTTGTGTGCTCTGCAACCACTGCATAATTTTGTGGTATCTCAGAGAGCTGATGGATTCACACCCCTTCTCAGTCTTCCTTTACAAACCGCCCCAAAGGTCATTTCAACTCTTTATTGGCCAGCTACATTTCAGTTTCTTGCCGTATGAAGATCTGGTCAAAATAGGACCTTCTGTCAAGCTACATCAGCACACCACAATGCCAAGTCAGTTCTGACCACGCTGCTCAGAGGCAACAGAAATGGTAGCAGCTGCGTTCGTACGCAGCTCTGCTTGGGCTGAGCTGTCCTGCTAGAAAGCACCTTGGTTGCTCTGCTCACACCAGCAAGCTCCCACACTGGATTTGACTGCTGAAGTGGAGACAGAGCTTGAAGCCTGCTGACAGGGCTCCCAGGTGCACCCTAGGCACGGCTATGGAAAGCTGGGAGCTAGTTTACCTGCTTTTTGGCTTGGCTTCTGCATTGAGCCATTCCTCCATGGCCAGCCACATGGGTTGCTTCAAGTAGCAAGTGTTGTGAACGCCCCGGTGCCCAGACATAAAAGCTAATCTCCTAGTTAGCTGCTAATCCCCAGACCCAGCTTCAGTGTGCAGAGACATGTGCGGGTGTTTGCTTTCCGCTGGGCAGCCTGCAGCTGGGCTCAACTGCAGCTGAAGCCTGAGGAATGTAGAAAATTTCTGTAATAAAACTGATAATGGTCATTGCAGGAGAATATGTCATTTCCCATGGAAGTAATGATAGAATGGGCTGTAAAATACAGGGCCAGGCTCAAAATGACATTTTTCTGTTTATTTCTTAGGTTTTTTTTTTCCTCCCTGTTGCTGCATGAAAGGCTTCCTCAAATAACGGGGGAAAGTGGTGATCGGACCAGAGCATGAAAGTGGTAAAGCTGCCGGTGTCCACCCCAGCCCTCAAACGTGCAAAAGTGGTTAGAACCCCCCCACACCCCCCAGATTGTATTTTTCTCTTTTATTTGAAATAGTTTTGAGTAGGAAACCATAGCTCTGCGAGGACAGACAACTGACCGAGAACAACCGCTTTGGCCCTCCAAGCCCCCCAGCATCCCCCCCGGTTACCCGAGCGGCAGCGGCCCCGGCCCCGGCCCCGGGCAGCCACGGGCGGCGGCAGCGGCGGCGGGCTGGCCAAGGGCTCCCTCCCGTGGTAGCTGCGGGGAAAAGCTGCCGGCAGTCGCCGGAGTCTTTCCCCAGCCCCTGCTGCCCCGCGGGTGCGTGGGCCAGCCGCGGCGGGGGCCGGTGGAGTGGAGGAGCCCTGCTAGTGACCCGGGGGAATGACCCGCTTGTAAGTGGCGCTGGGCACCCTGGGCCACTCTGCAAATACGGGCAAGTGAGCTAGGAAAAAAATAAAGGGAAAGCAAACAAGTCCGAAGTCACTTTGATTCTGAAGGGATGAAGAAGTTTAGCAGTGCACAGGGAAAAAAAATGCACTAGGTTTACATCGGCCAGAAGGAAAATGTACTTGGGCAAACAGCCCTTGCTTTTGAGTAAGAGCTCTTTTGAGAGGTGTTTTTATTCAAGTCTCCCAAGGAATGCAATCAGTTACTCTGTCTTGTCTAAACTTCGACTGAATATATAATTTCATTTAGCTAGTAATTGGCTCCCTTCACCTTCATGCAGAGACCCAGGAATGCTGCCAAAGATCCCTCCCGTCTGGAGTCTGCAGTCTGTAGTGGCAACAACCCACCTCTCGGCTTCTGCTTCAGCCCTTTAACTCTTGGCAAGCCCATCAGGACATGCCGCCTGCTCCTGGGCCTGGCGGGGGGGGACCTGCCATCCTGGCCTGTGGGCCGCAGCAGAAAGGGTGGCAAGTGCTGCAGCTGGGAAAGGAAGATACCCTCCACCACCCTGCCCCTGACCAGGGGGGCACAAGCTGCCTGGGAAAGACATTGCGGATATAAAGCGCCAAACATGGCTCTTAAACCCAGCTAAGCGACAGTCCTCAGTGGTAAGAACATAAAGCTGCCATTGAAAAGCATACTCAGAGCATGTGTGATACCTGAAAAGATGTTCTGAAATAAATATGAAATGGGTACTAGCAACCTGGACTTTTTAAGAAGACAGACAAAAAGACTTAGGCTGACTGGAATTATATCTAACTGGGCATGTGGTAGCAAAGGGAATGGCAAAGAATCTGTATTCTTCATATAGTTTAATAATCTGAAAAGCCTAAGACTGAAGTTAAGCTTTATTACAAGGCCCTATTCATCTGCATTTGAAAGTTATATGACCCACACTTCCCAGCTGCAGCAGGTCGGTAGCTGTCAACATCAGATTGCTTTGCTGTGCTGCTGGAGCTCTGACCTCAGATGTTCCGCCTTGATTTACCCTGGAACACAGCAGCTGTTTTGCTAGGAGTGCGCATCAAAAGATCAAAGGTGGCCACACACTCACACTGGCTCTGCTGTGGCCAATTGCCCTGAAAGGACGTACACAGCTTTGCCACAAGGCAGTGACCAAAATTTCCAGGATCAGCAACACTCATTATAGTTTTAATGAAGCAAAACTGGCCATTGACTTCAACTTCCTTGCATGACCATGACTCAGAGCATGGTTTTACCTTCCCTGTGCACAAACAGAAACACAGCAAGGATGGGAGGAAGGACCTACAGGAGACCAAGCCAGGTAGATATGTCACTGACTTTGAAGTTGCCTTTCCAAACCTGAATGGCAGCATTTATCATTTGAAGTGCTACCACTGCTGAAAAGCCTTCATCTTTCAACTGGTCTTCATGTGTTTCTATTAGTTTTCATTGTTCTTGATGAAAGACCAGGAATCTTTGGGACAAGAGAGCTCTTGTTTGGTCTTGAAGCCTAGTGTGCCCCTGGAACCGCTGGAAACTTATTTAAGATGGTAACTGAATTTTACTTTTGGGTTTTTGAAAGATTATAAATACAATTATTTCAGAAAAATGCATTGTGCCATCCTGTATTTCTATGCTTGCTACTTCTTTTGGGTTTGGTTGTTGCTAGCCTTGAATATTTAGGACTAATCAATTCCCGTTGACTTCACTGGGGAAAGAATCTGCTACATTACTGAACAGACTCACATGACGTGGATATCTTTGTCATCCAGGACACTCTTTTCTCCCTTGAATTTCTATGTCTACACTGGCTCATAGCAAGTTCAGTTACACAGGGATGTCATCATGATGTAGACAAGAGCTTCCATATGTGGCAAAGAGCTGTGATTTTCTGCACAGCAGTTTGTGTCCTGCTGTGCACTGATACATATTTACCATCCTGAACCAAGCCTTGGTCCCACGGAAGTTTTGCCATGGACTTCAAGAGACGACTGAATTACAGGAATTCTGTCTAATTCTTAGCGCAAATATATCCTACAAAACAGTGTAGGCACATACTCTGTACTATTACGGGAAGAGATAACGAAGTGATTACATACAAGAAGGGCCCAGGACCTGGAAAGCACTTCATTACAGAACTAATTTGCTATGTATAGGTTCTCCTATTGATTGCCTCTGCCATGGGACATGATGCTTTCCAAGACTGCTTTGATTCATCACCTAATAATATATGTTGCTCAGTGCTCCTGGAGCTCCTGAATTTATGCCTATGAATAAAGAGGGAAAAAAAAAATCACTGTCTCTGGGTTGGAAAATCTTAAACACAGAAAAGAACAATGACAGCACAAAAAATGGAGCCTCGTCACTGACTATATTTTATAAACTGTGACATTTGGGAAATCTAATGTTCTGGCCTGGAGATGTGATGGGATGGACTGCCCTTAGCGATGAATCACTGCTCCGGTATTCCCTGTAGAAGTTGATTGTAAAACTGCCTGAGAAGTGGAGCTGGGATAGGAATGAATATCCTTCTCTTTGGAGACTACCTTAACAGCTGAGTAAATTCCATGCTCTTCTTATTGTAACAGTGCTTGAAATCAGTTATGTGAAGTTAAGCTGCAATACTGAGTGAAGAAATGATGAAAATTTCAAAGCTATGCTAACAAGACTTTCTCTTACTCTGTCACTGTGGTAAACACAGGGAGGCTGTGAGAATGCCCATGGAAAAAGCACTGCCTGGTGTACCGAACATGCGCTCTAAAAAAAGAAAAAAACAAGATGTTTTATTTCCTTTGAGTATCATCCAGATACAGATGACAATAATTGTTCAAACTCTGCGGGGGTGGTTTTACTTATGCTAGAGGCCGTTCCTGCTTCCCCTGCGGTGCAGAGGAGCTCTTTCACCAAATATAAATGACAGGTCCCATCTCTGCCAACTTGGCTTGACTCTTCAGGGAGCTTATTCCTCCAGGTCTGCAAGTGCTTCAGTTCTTACCCAAGCTAATGAAAGCCAAGGTGCCCAGCACCTCATATTGGCCACATAGCAGCAAGGATGATTTTGTGCAGGTCAGGGCTTTTGTCAGAGAAACTTCAGCACAGCACTGATCAGTTGCTTAATATACCCACGGCTAGGGAGTGGGGGGACATGTGGTGTCAGACAGGGTCTCCCAGCTGGAAACCATGAAGGTCTCTGCCTTAGCTTACCTGGACTCACTTTTAAATTCTGACTTTTATTTTGCAGTTTTTTGTTAACGAAGAATAGTAACAAAACCAAAACAAACCAAACATCAGATCCTATTCTGGGCCTCATGAGTGTTATGATCAGAAATCCATTCGATAAAAACTGCTATAAGTGAGGGTGTTGGGAGGATAACTCCTGAAACTGTCCAAATCTGTATCGCACAGAACACTTCAGTGTCGCAGCAAAAGCAAGACTAACAGAAATGTTTTATAGCAATAATGTGATAAGAATCTGATCTGGATCTCACATATATTTTAGGCTATTTTTCAAAACAAAACATCTTGTACACAAACAAAGAAACACTCTTCTGTTTTGGGCTAGCTTCCAGAATTTTACTAAAGACGATAGGTGACACAGTTTTGAATACTTAGTTTCTAATTTTCCAGTTTAACTGGATTTAATAGGAAGCTCTGTGCCTCAATAAGGGTTAGGGGCTTTATTTTGTTCAGTCTGAACTTACATATTTGGGGTTTTAAGGAAGGTAGCTGTGAAAGGTGTCTGGGATTAGATGAACAGAGAGCTCGGGGTCATTCTGATCTAGCTTCAGTTCAGTTCCCCTTCATTGCCTGCCATCACTACGATGGCTGTGCTGTCCCCAGGAGTAACAACCAGCTAGGAAAAGCTTTCCCTCTTTGCCGAAGCTCATCTGCCATGAAATGTGCCTTGCGGGGCCATGGCTGGGCAGTGCCTTCTGCCTCGCAGCAGCTCTGGCCGCAGCTCCCTGCAGGACGGTCAGGCAGGGCACGGCTCCCGCAGCAGCAGCAACTGCTGCCTCCTGCTTCTAAATGCAGGAGCATTTAATTCAGCTGTTTGAGTTGATACTGAATCTACCTGTTTCCCTGTAAGCTGGAAGGTGGCAACTTTTTATTACACTGGTTTTTCTTTGCAAGTTGATCAAACCATTTTCTGCTTATTTTTAGTGGTAGTAATAAAAAGGTAGAAAGTCTTTTAAAGCTCTGTGCTGGCAATAGGGAGCATTGGTGAAAAGCAGAACTGGTGTGAACAGCACATTCTCCATTTTCAGTGCTGCTTTGCAATTTTCTGACTTCACCACGTCATTGTTTGAGTTTGTGAGAGAGTGCCTGGCTACCTTTCCTCTTTCAACCTAAGTAATCGCATGGGGAGTTCTTCTTACGGATGGGGTTTTTCCCAGTCGGGTTCGCTATCGGCCTTTATGAGCACTCTGTTAATTCTGCCCATCACTTCAACTTCCAGCTCTGCCCTGGGGTTTAAGAAAACAGTGACAGCATCTGGGAAGTAAACTCATAACTGACGGCGAGTATTTCATTAACTCTGCACCTCATATCTGACACCCGGAGCGGCCGCATGTGACCATCTATGGAGGGCCTTGTGCAGAGCCCAGTGACACCCCTCAGAAACTCTCCTTCTTTATAATACAGCCAGGGGCGTGCTCCCTCCCTCTGACTTCATCAGCAAAGACTAACTTCAAAACCAGACATGACCTCAAGAGCATCATTTCTCGTTAGGAGGGAAAGGTGCCAGCCAAGCCAGAGAAGAAGACAGACTTGAAATTGGCCAGGAACTGAGCCAACACAAAGTACGAAGATGACCCTTCACAGCGATTCCCGGGAGGCAGTTAAGGATAACATATGGAGTAATACAACCTAGTTGCTTCTTGCAAGATGGAGAGGGGACAGGTACAGAGCTCCTGCAGAAGCTGAGGTGAAGTGAAGCTGCTGAGAGAAGGGCTCTCTCTCTTTGCGTAGAAGGAAAACACAACAGGGACTGAGAAAAATTGTGCTAATAACTTTTTAAGATGTTGGCTTCCTTACAAGGTTATCATTAGTTTTGTTTATTGCTGATTGCAGTGCAGCAACTTCTGTGAAATATCAGTGAAGATACTTAGCTCTCCAGTGACTTGGCTTATCTACTTATACATTAGAATAAAATGTATGCTGCCTGGAAACGTCCGTGAGACTCCCTTATTTAGTATTTGACAAGTATTTGGAGATTTCTAGATGAAGGTTGCAACAGAGAATTTAAAAAGTAAGATAGATAATTGCTTATGAAATATGGTCGTAGTTTCTCAAAAGCTTGTGCTTTTTTGAGTAATAACTAACAAATAAATGACAATTTGATAGCCAACTGTTGGGGTTTCCCTAGTGTGAATAGTATGAATCAACAGCGGCATGTACACACACATAGTTCAAAAACAAGGGAATGTAACTGTGAGGAACCTAAGGCAAGCTGATATTTGCAAAAAAGCCCGTGCTATCCCAGCAATGCAGGCTGGCAGTAGGAACAGAACTGCAGTCAAAGGTAAGATTTGGTGTGGTCAGCCGTAGCAGAGACATGCTCCTACTTCGTCACCAAAATCCCAGCTGTGACCTGAAGAGTCAACTGTTTCTTAGACGTCTAAATACTAAAACAACGCTGGACAAAAGACCTGTCTCTAAACCTACTATTTATTTCAGCTCTGGGCCCTGAACAGATGTTCTTATTCTTGGAATGGATTATTGTCTGCTAAGGAAATGACTTAAGACCATCTTACTTGAATGTGAACTACATATTCACATATTACATTCAGTCAGCAAAATCAACACTCTTGCCTGCTAAGCCACACAGTCCACGTTAAGTATTTGTTCTAATTGTGCAAATATTGAATTGCTCCAAGTCATCAAAGACAGCTAATACTGTTTGTAAAGCCAGCACTACCCCGATTCAGATGTTTAAAGTTGCCAGAAAATAATGACTTTTGAAACTTTCCTTTGAAGCTGACTGAAGAGACGGGTGCGCTGCAGGTCTCTCCGTATTCATGTCCCTTCACAAAGAAGGGCTTGTCCAGATGCCAAGGGAAAGCACAGGGAGGCTTCTCAAAGGGGGATTCATCCAAAGGACAAAAAGCTCCAACCTCTGCCCTTACCAGAGTGCAAGGAGGTTTGCCTGTTTTGTTGTGTTTTGTTTTTTAATCACTCCTTCAACAGATGGGCAACAGTCACACATCCCATCAGAAAAGTTCACCCAACAGGATGGTCAAGCTTCCAGCAGCCCCCAGTACGGCACAGACAAAAAGCTGTTCCTCTAAAACAGGCCCTGCTCTTGGGGCAAGTAGTTTTGACATTCAAATTCAAATGGTGCCAGTCAAGCTCAAGCATCTACAGTTCTGGTGGGTCCAGCTGGCCACATATTGATCATGTACCTCGTTAATAGCTAAAGGTCTGCTAGCACAGGAGACTTACACTGCCCTGGTATTACTAAGGCACACAGCTTTCACTTCTGTTTTTCTGAAAAAGTTTTGGTCTTCAGAGTGATTTGAATGGCAAGAATGTATTCCTTTCAAGGCAATGTATTTTTCTTGTACCTCAAATACTGCCACTGACAGGCAATTTTAAAGGTGTTATTATTTTTCTTTTTCCTATGGAAAATTCATTTCCAGTGCTTTATTTGCTTTGCAGTGTCACTGAATCAAGGAATACTTCTTAGCCATAAGAAAGCAATATGCTTAAGTAGAAAGTTTAGGTAGTAAGATTAGTTAATTGACAGCTAGAGGGACCTGAAGGCATGGTTCCTCCATCAGTGTAGGCCAACCTAAAACCAAACTGCTGATAAAAAGGTGCTTGTTCCCACCCTCCTCCTGGGTGGGAAGAGCTGGCACAAGAGCTAAACTCTTACATGGGGACGTTTTCAGTTGGACCAGGAAGCCCCAGGTGCGCAGCTCTTAGGGGGAGGTAGTGGGAAAGTGTGAGTGGGGCAGAAAGGGAAGACAGGACTTCCCCCAGTGAGCAGGAGCGCAGCTTTAGGTTAGCTTAAACTGATCAGGAAACTGCACTGAGATGCTGTTGTCTGACCCCATTCATACTTAAAGGCGCTGGTATGGACTTCTCAGCAGTGAGCACTCTGCCATCCATATGCAACTACGTAAGATGCAGGATAAGGGTGATGCCCGACTAAGAGGTTTCAAAGGCCAGGGATGCTCTGTTGAGATGAACTCAGATGTTTGCTATAAGCTAACCGTAGTGTCAGCGGGACAAACCCTGCCTATAATGCAGCAAGGCTAGGGTAGCCTTGCCAGGACCACATTAATTTTTGAAATGCAATGTGCAGTCTTTGCTCACACAAACTTAATTGCTACATGAAGAACACTTTTAGCGTTCAAAATTTTGTCTTCGAAGAAGAAAATAAGAAGGAGGAAGGAAAAAGAGCCTAATTGGCTTTTAAACTCTGATGTACATATGTTCAGCACAATATATCACACATACAGCAAATCAAAGCCAGCTTAGACTCAGCTTTTCTGCAGCTTTTTCCTGCCATACCTTTCCAGGATTACTAATTAATAGAGACCAGATGTCAAATACTTTAGTATAGCCTTAAATCCGGGATGCAAAGAGCCTAATCTTATTGCCCTGGGGAGTCGTGTGCAAATTGAATTCAAGCATCACTATTGATTTGCTAACATTTTGTATCCCTCTGCCCTTTAACCTGTTGTAAATAATGATACAAAGGAGAACAAGGTCCAACCATACAAATACCTTCCTCTCTAACATTTTTTGCCAAATCTTCTTCTAAACAGTGATCAACAATAAGCAGGATTCCAATCAAAGACTTGCAGATACAACATAAAAGTAGAGAAAATGATGAGAAACAAAATTTTGAATTTAGATCTTTATTTTACAGGCCCAAAGCTGTGGTCACCATGCAGTTACACCGTAATGGGAATGATCTTGCTGAAAGGATCTCACTAAACAAATGTAAAGAGACCACAGACTACAGCATTCCAAATAACTGGCACTTTAATTTTTGAAAGAGCAAAAATAAATAAAGGAATGGCAAGTATGTCCTTTTCACATATGGTGGGGCATATACATATTCCTTCTTTTCTATAGCTATTCAAGAGACAAAATTAGCAAATACTGCCCAAAAATGCAGACCTTTCATGTGAGGGCTCAGCTAACGTAGCTGTTTCTCTCCCCTTGGCTATTATATCAAACACACATTTGGATAGGTGCATATGCCAAAAAAGAAATGCAATGTATTTTTTTGTATTTCATTTCTACTTTGTGCCCTTTCCTCCTCCTTTCAGGACACAAACAGGAAGCAATTGGAGACATCTAGTCAAATAAAAGCCCTGGAACTGTTCCCTTTTAGTTTTTCATGATACTCTCGTCATTTAAGGATTCATCACAAATCTAAAAAGGTTCAGGTGTCTCACAAGGAATTCATCATCTCTGGAATATAGATAGCCACAGTGAAGAGCTGCACATAGACTGCACACATAGTGTTATGTAAAAGTGGTTATCTTTAAAAAAAACAAAACATTTTTTAAAAGTTGTAGATCAAAACAAAGCATGTCTTACTCCCTACAGGATTTTCTTGCAACCTGTTCTTCAATTATTTGCACTAGGAGATGCTACAAATAGTATTAGTTACAATATACAGTCCACTGTCATCTTCTGGTCCAGCAGAAGAACCTGTCTCTCCAATGGACGCAAAACTGTTCATCTGAGCAGATCATCCTCAACAGCACAAATATGGTCTAGAAACTCATAGAGTTTATGGTTTTAATTTATAAAATTAAACCTGCCCCAGACAGGTAATACTGGTATGTAAGTTTGCCATCCCTGGGTTCTGTCAGAAACGGGGTACTGAGGTGCTCAGAGCCGTCTCAGTCTGCAGCGCTGGGATCCTTCTGGCACTTCAGACCCAAGATGCGATGTGATGCACGCTAGAACATGGGCGCACTTCTCACTTAACTCTGCAGAGCCCGGGACATGGTAAGCTGCCAGAACCTCCTTCATCTTGCCTGTTGACAAAAGGAACAATAACTAGTCATCACTGGTTGCTGGAGCGTAATTCCAATTTTTAAAAAGCCCTATAAATGAGACTTTTTTTTAACCAGGCAATAGCAAGTGTTTCATAAATAACAGATTTGGGATTAAGTTTACAGTCTCTCTGTTAGCCACAGTATGCTTATGAGGGAGAAAGGCAGGGTTCCTAAAATATTATCCAGGATTAAACATACCGTTATTTAAAAAATATTATTAATTTTCCCTTCCAGTGTCCAGTAGCTTACCACTTCAAATCTTCATTAAAATATTATCTCTGTAAAGTATAATTTTTTATAGCAGATTTTCTGGCTAAACATGCTGTATTGTCTTTCACACACACTGTACAGAAGATGCAGTGTAAACAATTTAGAGGCTTAATAAACAATTAACAAGTAAGAATCCAACAGATTAATAAGTGGCTTATGTAAGTTTGGTGTAAACTCTCTCTAACACGTATTGGTCATGTCCATTATGTATTGATAACAACTGTTAACCATAACAACTATAAATCCTTCATAAATGACTCCTTGAGTGAGCTTCACAGAACCGAGGGTCAGAAGAGACCACTAGATTATCTACTCTGATTTCCTGCCAATTATAATTTTTCCAGATAGTCCTTTGTGAAGTCCAGGCACTTCGGTTCTCAGAAAACCAAACTTTTAGTATCACAGACTGAGAAAAGGAAAGACCAAGAATACACCTCCAATATATATTTGCTGCAGAATAGGTAGAAGGAGAGGCAGAGATACCCCTGGAGGGTGATTCAGCCAGTCTTTAGGTAATCTCTAAAAGGTGTCTATCTTTTCTCCATGGACTATAAGTAGACTAAAGACCAAACTTTCTTATGGCTAGAATTGAGTACTTTGTATCCTACCACAGGTATCTGACTATGTTCACCTATTTATTTCACAAAGACCATTCACAAAGCCATCAGTTCCTAGTAATTTTCAATCAATACTGACATGGGCAAAATTAGAAAAAGTATAATTGCTTCAATCTAACGTAAATACAGAAGTCATGCAATAAATTCCAGAACTAATATTAAGTTTTTTGTTACATACCCTGAAATTTTGGGGAGAAATCCAGAGTACTTTTTGCATGTATAATTATTATCCTTATCATTATCACATAGATAGAAATCACTAAAGGAATAGGGCTAGCAGGTAATTTGAGAGATCGCTTCACCCATCCCTGACCTATGCCATGCCTGCTGATGTTTGTCTAACCTATTTTTAAACATCTGCAAGGCTGAAGTTTCCATGAATTCCCCCCAAACAACCTATTCCAGGGCTCCGCTTTTCCTTGCCACTTACATTTGTTTCCTGATGCTTATACTAAATCACCCTTGTTGAGATCTAAGCCTATTATTGCTTTCCTGTACCGACAGCATACATGGCAGCTAAATCCCTTCCTCTTTAGAGTCATCCATTGCTATACGAAGGCTGCTACCATGTCTTCCTTTCCTCCTCTCATCTCTAGACTAAACAATCCTTCAACCTTTCCTTGAAGGCCCAACTGGGCTTTGAGCCCAGTTTGCTCTCTTGTTGGATCCTACCTGAGCTGCCGTTCCTGCAAGTGGGTAAAGCTCTTCCACTGAGGCCTTATCAGTGCTGAGTGGAGCAAAATAATTACATTTTATGCTTTATTACTCCCCTTCCTATAGCCCACAATAGTGCTGGCCTTGTTTGCAGTCACACAACATCACTGGTGCATGTCCAGCTTGGGATCATTATGACACCGGGTCTTTTCTGCAGAACTGCTGCTTGGCCAGTCATTTCCCATCTGTATTTATGTGCAGCTGATTATGTTGAGCTATCTGTATAGTTCTGCATTTGCTCTAATTTAACTGCCAGAAAGCTGATATTTTCTAGGCTACTCTGCTACTTTATCAAGGTCATTTTCAATTGCCTTGCTTCCAACACACTTGCTCTGCTCTATGAATTTATTAAGCATGCTTTCTAACCTTTCATCCAAGCTGTCAGTGAGAATACTGAATAGTACCAGAACAAGGAACTTGCAGAACTGCACTTAATGGTGTATCATTGAGAACCACTCTCTGCATATGGTTTCCAAATCATTTATGCACTCACATAATAATTTCTTCTAGCCCAGTTTCCCTAGCACACATGAGAATAATAACAACTGCAATATTTTGCCATACAGTCTTGTTCAAATAAAGCAGATAATACTACTAAATATCTTTCAAAATGAAGTATTGTATACACTTTGAAAATGAAAGCATTATGGAGAAAAGATTTTGAGTGAGAATACAGTCTTGCTGACAACTGATTTTACATCTATACAGCTACTTTTATGAAGTATGTGCTCTACTGGAATATTGTTCAATTTAGGCTTAATGGAAGTCTTTCATAGCCTCTTAAAATTGAGTTTTGTTCAGTGGAAACCTCCACTGAGAAAGCAACAAAGACATACCACTACAATACTTCCTTTGGAAATAAATCAGTTGCACAGCTTCACAAAACTCCAAGCTGCAAAATTACTGTTTACTATTTATCCTGCATAAGTTCTTGATCAGAAACATACTGAACAAGGGCTGCTAACATCAACAGGACTGGTCATACTGAGCCTTTCAAAGAAAGGATTACCATTTACATTAATCTTTATGGCGATACAAGCCAATTCCACAAATACAGGAGGCACAGATCACCCTTCTTACCTAATTTGGGTTATTTGGCAGACCTTTTCTACTTCTCACTCTATGATATATTATGTTTATGCTAGCTGAACTACTTAGAAAAGTGGAATAACTTGCTTCCTGAGGTGGAGACAGAACCCTCGGTTCCTTCCCAGTGATGTACAATATTGTATTTTCAGTTCTGAACTAGCAGAATTGGAGGCCAGCAGAAATTGAAATACAAACTAGTAGTAAGTACAACACAAAACCAACCTTTAATTAATTAATTAATTAGATTTGATATTTAGGGATATACCTCATTGGATTTCCAGTGAAAAGAAGAGACAGACTTTCCTCTGAAAAATATGTGCTTACAGAGAGACAGCAGCATAAAGAGTACACACAGATACTTTCTACTTTCTCCCGTGGAAAAGAAGGAAATAGGAGAAGGAAGGACGGACGAGCCAGCCTGGCCCAGGCCTGCTCTGACGTACAGCCTGCTGTCTGACTGCTGAGGCAGAGAAGGATTCCCACAAAAAACTCACTTGTTATGGGAAGTCAAAAGTCCTGGGGCTGAGATAAACCAGATGTCTGCGCCTCTCTGAGATTTTAAATTATAAGGATTTAAGAGACTTCACCGAGAATCGTAGACATCCAGATACCAAAATTACCTTTGTCTTTTTGTCAGAGTCAGGGCTAGGATTTCCAACCTTTCCTGGGATCAAGACTTTTGCTAACAGTGAAAGGCGAAGACAAGACAAACTGCTCAGTCAGAAACACAGCTGAGAGAAAACCCAGACAGCAGCTCGCTCAGGAGCAGAAGAGCTGATACCCTCTTGACATGGAAAGATGTACGTGTCGTGGCGACTTCTCTCTTAAAAGATCATCATCATTCTCTTTGCGATCCAGAAACAAAATCTGTTCAGCATGTCTGCTTTGCAGGCAAGGAAAGGTGAACTGCTAAGGGGTGACCCCTGCTTGCTGTGCACCGACACCATGACACAGTCATCTCCTGGCACAGTAAGGGGGATGAGGGGGACTGCACCGTCCCCCTCGGTGGTCAAACTGTCCCCTCTCTGTGTGGATATGCAGATCTTGCCTATGATATGGGAATGGGCTGCATGTGCTTTGAAGAGCCCTGAGCTCTAACACGTGGTCAGGATACTGCTTCATTCCTCCAAGACCACTGAACCCTGCATATGAGGTCCCCTGAGTGAGTTTCCCAACCCAGAAACATGGATCTGATGATACCTCTCTGGGGAAAAGGGAGGAAGAGGAGAGGCATTCGCCTGTTGGCAGCGGGTGGGTCCTGCCACCACAGTGGGATGTGTCTCACAGGCCCACGGGCAGGCCAGGCTGAGTGCAGCCAAAGCCTGCAATGCATGAGGCAAAGCTGGACACATGACATCAGAGGTGCACCCCATCCATGGGCAAAAGAGACAAAATGGATGGGTTGATATTACTGTGACCTGAACCCATCTAGGCTGGAAATAAAGACAATTCCTCTGCAGTAATTCTGCAGTGGTCCAAAACCCTTGTATAATACTGCTGCATGTTTTTGAAACATCCAGTGCATTTTTTTCCTGAGTGCCTGCTGCTTTTCCGCAGTGGCTGAAGTTGCACACAGAGATGCAGTTCCACTGTGCACAAAATCTCTTCTTATGCCTCAAACAACATGTAGGGGAGCTGCTCCAGCCACGTGGAATGGGGTAGGGGGCCACTCACCTCACCTGGGTTGGGTACCCAAGGATGGGACTCAGTTGTCTATGCTTAGGTGTCTAGTGCCTTTTCAGATGCCTTAAAGGTGTCCTGCCTCATTAGCATGGGAACCGTCAGGACATCTTTAATGGCACTAGATACTACTGTTCAGGCAAGCAAACCCATGATAAATGTCATGTACCCAGCCAGAGTTATCTAGAGCCAGTCAATGATGGGAGGAGGATTTGTCCCATGCTCGCCTAAAGTGTTTGACACAAGTGGCAGGAGCAGCCATGAGAGGCGTGTGGGTGTCCCACCCCCACTATTTAGCACTCGCTCTGTACGACAGAGAGAAAAGAGTCAGCTTTGCAGTGTAAATGTTTTGCAAGGGTAAAGTTAAGTACGATGAGTCCCACGCATTTTTTTCAAATGCAGAAATAGGAGTCTGCACATAAAAAAGTGTAACGTTACTGTGTTGATTGACAGAGGGAAAATTAGTAACATTCAGTGTAATTAAGACTGAAGTTACCAAATAGAGATTAATAGCTAATGCAAAACTTTTCCTGATGTTAGCAAGCAGCATAAAACCTATGTAATTTAACTGACTTAAATTTTAGTGGAAGTTTATGGGTGGAGAGTAGACTACTGATAATGAAATACCTTGGTCTGTTTGTTCCTTGAAGTCAAAGATCTTAGCCTTTACAGTAAGGAAATGCTGACGATTGTACACACTTGAATTAAATTATGAAGCCCCTGACCCTGATGTTAGAGAAGACTCTATCACAGTAATGATAATATTGGGAACATCATGTGATGTTGTATATTTTGATGTCATATCTAAACAGGCAGTAGGAAATTTGAAAATTAGATGGTGTTTTATATGATTCAATCTGAGTTGTTTTTTTTTTAAAATGGGTAGTGATGTTCAATATCTGAATTGCTGTATTATTTCTGTACCTGTATTACAAAAAGATTCTCATAGCTGATTTTTTTTTAACAAATTAACAGGCAAACATTAAGCAGAAGTATTAGAATATATCTAAGTCTTGATATCATAAGGGGAAGCTACAATGTGCTAAATTCAAATTACACTTAATTACAATGGATAACAAAATCTCTAAGCTTTTAAAGAATTTATTTAGATGTATATTTTAAAACTAATAAGAATCTGCCAGTTTAACAATCTCATGAAACAGTTTAAATTACGAGAAAATTCTCACCTAGACAGAAATAGTAGTATATACCATTCTTTAAAACAATTTAAAATCATTAGAAAGAATCCTACATAACATGTTAAAAAACTCTGTTCAATTTTAAAAGCTTTTCTGCATTGAATGTGGTGGTGTATGTGATATCAGTTAGAAATGAACAGAATGCAGTGGCATACTGTGGAATGGGGTGTATGTATGCAGTATGCAGTGGCATACTGCATTCTGTAGTTCAGATCCGATTAGGGCACCAAGTGATAATCCAGTTGCCAGTCCTCCCTCCAAAATACAGCTTGGGACCCAGTAACATTTCATGGGAGTGGGCGAGTTCTGTGCTGGAGGGGTAATTTCACAGCCTTGCAGCAGTTTCCCTGGTGTATGACTGAAAATGCATGTATTGCACTGCACAAGCCAACAACTGTAGCCACCTCTGACCTCTTCCCTTTCTTCCCCTCCTTTCAGGTAATCTATGCATGGCTTTTTGTCACTCCATGCATTATCTTCCTTCAGCAAGAATTCTGTAATCCAAACTATATCCTCATTGCAGCTGTGCAAACTCTGGCCAAACTCAATCCTTGGCTTTATTAAATCCAGTGTTGTCAGCTCTGGGGAGTTTCTCGTGAGCTCCATGATGTGATGTTTTTTCTCCTGAAGAGAGTTGCTCATGTCACAATGTGAGTTTTCATCTTTTAGTTTATTTTTGTATGCTCATAGATGCAAAGAAAAGGTGCAAAATGTGATTTTAAGTACTGATAGGCTCAGAAGAGGCTGAGAAAAACAGAAGGCAAAATAAAAGGGATTTCCAGAGCCTTAATTTTAAGATTTCAAGATTTTAAAACCAGTCTTGTAATTTTTGAAGCCACAATTTTTGAATGTTTGACATTTGCAAGACAAGAAACATCCAAATCCGCTGTCTGCCAGCTTTGCCAGTTTGCAGGCTGAAGCAGTTATCCTGCTCTGCATTGCCATGAGGGAGACAAGGATTTATGTTCATTTTGGGGTAGGTCTACACAGTTACATAGCTGAATCTTGACCACAAGCCAACTCTTGACATACTTGCTAGAACACTCCATCTACATTCAAGCCAAACAGCGCTCGTCGGAGTGGCTACAGTACGGCAGAGGGTGTGAGCTGGAAACTGCAAACAACACTTCAAGGTGTTAATGGAGGGCAGCCTTAATCTCTCCTCGGCTGGGCTTGACTGCAGGAATGCTTCTGGTTTGCTTCAAGGCAAAGGCATATCCATAAACATGGCAGGGCTGCCCCTGGTTCAAATGAACCCTTTTGTGCTGCACTGAAGCAGTGAGGATGGGCTCACAGGGTCGGGCGGCACCAAGAGCCAGTACGCATGGCAAGAGCATCCCCACCACACAGCCACACGTCCCCTGGGACAGCCGAGAGCTGACAGCACGACTGCTCCCATGCTGCATCAGTCCTGTGGGATAAACCTTAAACTAATCTGGACCTCTTCACCTTGCAGGAACTGGGGCAGCCTACGAGTAGCTGGGACTGATTTAGCAAGCTGTTTGCTGCCAGGGTCCAGGTGAATGTAATTTGTCCCAAACTGCTGCTTTCCCCTGGCGTGAGCCAGCGGGAGTGGGGAGCGCTCACCGCTGGCACCTCTCTTGCCCAACAGGCAGGTCGGGTGCCACTGCCTCCCAGTTGTGGGGCTGTTGAGCTCCCATAACTGGCCGTGCTGGGACAAAGTAGATAAAAAGTCATTGCACGATCACTGAGTATCAGCTAGAATCACATAACAAATTGTCTGCCAGCAGCACAGAGCAGCTCCCTGTAGTGTCTGAAAGCAGTAACTGATGGTTGGGCTTCCAACGAGGAGGAAGCAAGCTGAAACCCAAATCAGCATCCCTACCCTGAAATGGACTTGAAGCTCTTACACCTCTCTGAGCGTTTGTCAGGGCTTATCACACTGATGGCTTGCGGAGATCCTCAGACAACCAACAAACCCAGATTTTTCTTCTCTCTCACAGCTGAAGTGTCTTCTTGCTGTTTTACTATTGCATCCCACCTCACTGAATACCTACGAGCATCTGGTTCCCGAAGGCAATCTCAGGAGCATACAAAACTGTCCATAGTCCTTTGCTATGTGGAGTAGGAGGGGTACAAAGTACGGGAACAGGAGACAGAAAGGTCTCAGTGTGCAGGCTCCTCCTATTCCTTTCCATTAACTGGCCAAGCGCTATCCTAAAAGTTTTGGGGTTTTTTTTAACATCTTTTTTCTTACTGTTCCAGAAATTCATTGCTCTGATGGCTAGAATCTTTTTTTCTAATTCGCAGCTTACATTCATTCATGCCCAATTTATATCCCTGAGGTTTGCATTTACAATAAGCAGATTTTTCGGCTGTGCACTACTTGAAGGCAGTTAGAGAGACCGTGATCACAGTCTCTTTCCCAGGCTTCCTTTTACTAGGTTAA
Source organism: Balaeniceps rex (assembly GCA_013401315.1). Lineage (NCBI taxonomy): Eukaryota > Metazoa > Chordata > Aves > Pelecaniformes > Balaenicipitidae > Balaeniceps > Balaeniceps rex. The sequence goes on from VYZW01025157.1 coordinate 22,067, forward strand.
GTCAACATCTGTCAGCATCCTCTGGCCTCTTAGTGTTTCTATTCTTTCCCTAGCTTGCCTCTGAGTCTCTTCCAGTTTGATTTAATCTTTCTTGAACATGGGTGATGAGACTTACATACTTCATCCTACAAAGGCCTTCTATAAAGGCACTGATAACTTCCCTATCTCTACGGGAGATATCTTGCTCGATACGTCCTAAGATAGCATTTTACCTTTTTTTTTTACACAGCTGTATTACACCAAAGGCTCAGAGACATCTCACAACTAATAAACATAGTTTGTTTTTCCCTCATTTTACTGTCTCCAGAAAGTAACTGCAGAAACTGTGTTTATTTCTTTAAATGCCTGACTTTATATTTGTACTATTAAATTTCATCCCAGTCTTTCAGCATCTCCTTTGGATGAAAGGTACCCATCTGCAGTTATCCGCTAGGGTTTTACCAGTCTGCAGAATGAATGTGTTTGCTGTGTCTGCATGCTCCTCTGCTGTCTAAGAATTGTGTCTTCTCCCTGGCTTTAGCCACACAGTGGAGACCATCAGCTTCCTTCCCACGTGCCCTTCGCAGTTCCACTCTGCAGTGCAAATACCATTTCCAGTAGCTACAGTGCAGGAATTGTCTCCCTGAACCTTGCAACCAAGAGCTTCTCTTAAAGATCCTGAAAATTGCTTGAAAATATCAGTCTACATCTAAATGTATTTATTTACATTTAGCTTTACTTAATGTCTTAAATAACTTTATTTTAGGTACAAGTTACCTGTCATTACTTGTGGTTTCTCTGTGACCTTAGCTGCTATTGATCAGAAAGCCAATAATTCCAGTGCCGATTCTGTCTTGTCAGGCCTAGCACTAAAAATATTTTGGCACCTTTAACTCAAATTTATAAATTATGTAAACAGAATGCCTCTTACTCCCATACCCTTGTTATTCTATACATGTCTCTGTATTGATGGTAGATCCGTCCAGCATTAAATAAGCAGAAGATACTTTTCCTGTAGATCATTTTCTTTCAGATCATTAACTCCATTTTCTAGTCAGCTGTCTCTCTGCAAATTCTAAAAAAAATTGATTGAATCTATATTGGTGTTACCGTGCATCCATTTCAGATATTCCAATCAAATACCACAACATATAAAAAATGCCTCAGATAATCATTATGGGACGACAGAGCTTCAGGGCACAGACAAGGCTCTTGCACTTGTTGAAGACTATTGGCCGCTGTTATGCCAGCTACGGTCTCTCAGCAACTTACTATTAAATCCACACCGGAGGTTTAACTGGATGAACCGTTCAATAGATTTTTGGTTCTACATTCAATCGTATTACATTTGAGACATTTTAGAATGCCTAAATCTAGCTCTTGAAAAAAAAAGATCTTTACTATCCTTCTTACTGAAAAACAACTGAAATAGTTCTGTATAAATAATTATGATAATTAGCAAAATACTTAAGTAAGCAGTATTATTCACACTACTGCAAGAACCAAAAGAAATCTTAATGGAGAAGAGAAGAGAATTTATTATTTTACCAGCTACTGAGCCCACCTTTCTCTTCTAACATACAGACCCAGGCACTCTTCATGTCAACACAGAAACTCTTCCATCACCACTCTTCTTCTCCATTAAGTCTGACAAAGACTTTGATCTGTTTTTAAACAATGGTAGTTGCATTTGCTTGATACCACTGCTTTTAAAATGATCCCTTTTGCACATGCTCACTTCTGAAATCTTGTGAAGTTTCAAAGTTGTCGGGCATTCAATATTAGGTGCTTAAAAATCTTAAGCTTTTTGAAACATACTATTGTCAGTAGACACAATTTTTTTCAGAAATGGGAAAATTAAAGTCAAAGTCAACTTTAGTTGCAGAGAGACAACAATTTTTTTCTAAAAAAGACTCTCATTAGAGCTAGTCTTTGTTCCTCGGCTTCATCACAGACCACCCAATCTACAGAAAGTTATCCATCAGCTCCAGTCAGTGGAGGAACGCAGCCTGCTCTGGATGCCAAGGGTCTCCCGAGAGCAACATAGCCAAATTCATATCATTCCTGTTCACCAAAGGACTTAAACCAGAAATATTCTTGCTAATTACTATAATCTTTTCTTACTTCAGCATTTCTGAAGAGATCTGACATTATGCAAAGCATGAAAATATATTAACAAGTTGTTTGAGGCAGGGGAAGATAAAGAAACTTCAGAGGATAGCTGATTTTCAATCAGATTAAGCTGTCAAGAATATTAAATTCAAAAATAATCTGAAGACCCTTATTTAACCTTGAAGACATATTCTGTTTCTTCTTTTGAACAAAAATTCAGCACAAAAGAAAATTCCTTTACTGTAGGCAAAGCTTTTAGTAAATAGAACAAGGCAGTGCAATAGAAGGTGTACTAAAAAGAAGATGTACTAAAAAGAACAATCTCTCTCAATATGAAAATAGCATTTTTTTAAAAAAACAGAAGTCAAAAAATGGTAATTAACTTATTAACTGTTAGGTCATGCTCTTTGGCTCACATCACTGATAGAAAAATCTTGCTATCAGTATTTCATTAGTAATTCTCCTATTATAAAATGAACCAGCATATATTTTTTCTCTAATTGTAGAACATGCTTCTGCAGTGACATAAATAGTTTGAAAAACATATGTACTGCGGAGAACAAACATATCTGACCAGAAGTAAATATGTACAATATAATGGAGATAATTGAGTGAGAAGGCTTAATAAATCCAAAGAAAACTTTGTCACCATAGCCACTTTAATTATTGAATTACTACATATGAATTACTACATATGTGGGCATAAGATTGGTGACATATAATATTCATCTAAAATACATACTTATTGTATTTCTTGAACAGCTTCAGCCTAGGAAAATTGAGTCCGGTGCCTTTAAATACAACTTTTTTGGAGATTCCTAAGAATGTAGAGGACTTTCCAAAAATGTCATTTGTAAAGGGTTTTTTTACAAGTGCAGTGCTGCCAAATATTTTTACCACTGAAGAAATGCTATTTCAGCTGCATTTGAGCAGAGTAATAGTGGTAGCTAATGGCCTATTCAGTTAATCATAGTTATTCACTCCCTGGAAATGCCTCAGAATATAATAAATGTTTTGTTTTCTTTGTGGACTCTTAAATTACAGCCATTATATAATACACATGATATATAACCTATCAGTATGAATACAAACTGAATCCAAAACCACTCCTCTAAAATAATTCTAATATTTGGAGCCTCCAAAGAAAGAAAAATGCTGTTGTTACCCACAGAGCTACTGAAATAGCACTGATAGCAGGGTAAGAAATGGCTATAAAGAAAGTTCTGGTTTAACTAAAATGCAGCTATTTGTCATCCATTTACAGAGGTCTGAAATAACTATTACAGACCATTTTTTAAACAAGGAAAACAAGAAACATGTTCAAATAACTGAACCGCATACATCCTTTCCTAAAGGAAAAAAAGGCTGCAGATGTAGGGTTGCAGTTTGGCCCATAAGAGGCAGATCAACCATAAAGTTTTCACTCGGAGACCAATACTCTCATTGGGTGTTCTACCTATACAGGATTTATCTTGTTCACCTCTTTTTTTACATTCATATAGGTTGTAAAAGTCCCTGTCAGACTTAGCTCTGCTTTGTTCTCTGCTCAGGGAAGATTATATTTATTATGCTGTGTGTTGACTACCTGTCACAAGGGTAAGGTCGTAGCTGGTTATACCGCATCTCGTTGTGGATGCTGCTATACTGATGAGGCAAGTACCCCTCGTAGTTTCTTCAGGAAGTTTCTTCCAGACATATTTTAAAAAGCTGCAGAATACGCTTTAAAACAATGTTAGGCTTCCGAGGTCAGAGCAGGCTGTGTTTTCTAGTTGCAATTGCTTTGCAGAAAGCATTAGATTACTAGCTCATAAAAATATTCCCCTGGCTACTTCAAGGAGTGAAGACAACCTCCGAAACAGTCTTCTGTTGGCTTCCTGGATGGAAGAACTCCATGAAAGCACACAAAAACTCAAAAGTCTTTCAAAAGCCTTTTTAGAATAGCCTTCAAAACCCTATTAGAATAGGGACAAAGTTTGGTATTAAACACCTCTTTTATTTCTCCTGGAGAAAAAGATACTCAGGTATTTGCTGAAGAAGTAATGTGGCAGGCCATAAAGTGGTAAAAGACATTACACAGGTGGTGGTGTTCTAGCTTTAACTTTGCTTTTGTAGAAGAAATATTAAGAATTTAGTGATGAAAAGAAAATCAGATGAAAGTGATTATAAACTGAGAGATTTCATCATTCCTATGAAAGCACGAGCAGACAAATGCTAGGGGAGTGCAGAGAATGCAGCCGCAGTGAGCTCCAGGGACTAATCCAGGATGCCCACAGGCAAAGGCAATCTAAGGGGGGAAGAGTTCAGATGAGAGAACAAGTTTACAGAAGGGCAGCGCTAAAGGCACAGCAGCAAATTAACCCAGCGTAGAGTAAGCGAGCAGTACACTGTATCAGGAGATATTTAATTACCTTAAAGTCCCCAAGGAGTAATTTAAAAGGTATTGGTAAGTACACGTGGCTTAGCATGTTGGGAGAACTGCAAAGAATTCACCATGCAAAGACACAGCGACAAGCAAGAATATGAAATATAAGAAAAAAGCCTGCAAATGTGTTAGAAAAAGAAATGTAGAATATAATGACCTTGCTAGTTCAACATAAGCTCTGAGAAAATACTGCTACCGTCACCTGGAGCTCCACACAGTCTAATTTAGCGTATGGGTGTTGCCTTTGGTGGCTGAAATGTCAGTTACTTTGGGTCGCTGCATGTCAGCACACTGACGAGCAGAGCAAAGTTTGACTACATCCTACTACCTAACTGCTGCTTGCTCACCAGAGAAGTGGGCACAACCAGACAAAGACCTTTCATCAGGTTTCTGAAAACAAGCTAGCTGTGATTCTGATGCCTCATGTGTTTAAGGATCTGGTATTTTGGTGATAAAAAAGACATTTGTAAAATCTGATGTGATATAAAACTGGGTAACGTTGCAAGCAGTTTACAAGACTGGATTAGAATTCACCACGACCGCAGTAATTTGGATAAATGTTCTGAAATTAACACATTAGGTCCACAAAGAGAAGGGCAAATTACCATCGAAGGATAATTCAAGTGCACAAGTATAGAAAGGAGACTTGCTAGGCAACTGTACTGCAAAAAGGATCTGCAGGGGAGTTATAGCAGTCTATAAGCAAATTATAAATCAGAATGATACCCAGTTGCAGAAAAAGGCAGCCTGATATATATTCATAGTAATACTGTAAACAGATCAAGTAATTATTCCTCCCCCACCAGCAGTGGCAAGGCCCTGACTGCGTTACTGCATCCAGCTCTGCCTACTGGGCTGTCGGAGGAAGGAGACAGTTGGAGCGAGTCCAGTTAAAAGCCACAAAAAATGATAACAGATGTAGAACAAGGGAAGGTTGAAAGAATTAGATTGTTTAGTCTAGAAAAAGCGAAGACTAAGAGAAGACATGATAACATATTTAAAGTATGTAAAAGTTTGTTATGAGAAGAGGCTGGTGACTAATTGTTCTCCATGTCCATCGTGTCAGACAAGACGGCTTACGCAGTTGCGGAGAAAAACTTTCTAACACAAGGACGATCAGCCTGGCAGCAGGTTATCTATAGGTATTACATGTAACATGTCACAGGAAGCAATGGGAGCGGTTGAGACAAACACCTGTCAAGATGAGGAGAGGTATGCTTGATCCTCCCTGAAAGCAGGTGAACAGCCCAGGTGATCCTGTGTGAGATCCCGTACAGCCTTAGGCCTCATGCTCGGCCACAGAAACAAGGCACAGATCAAAGCTTTTCATCAAAGAGACTAAATACCACATGACTGTCATTTGTCTCGAGATGCTTGCCAGGAAGGACAGGGCCTGCAAGACAAGGGATGCATCTCCCAAATCCATTTAGCTAATTAATTCAATCGGCTGGAAGTAGGAGAGAGCACCCGCTCAGTCACTGCTGCGTGTTCTTTTACTTGTTTAACATGCTCATGCCCAGTCGTACCTTTATTTAATCCACTTTCGCTGCCAACAGCCTTTTTCGCTGGTTTATAGGGACTGATACAGAGTAATTAGGTATACACCGCTGTGCGGCCATCGGAAAAATGAGTTGAACAGGCAGAGAAATGGGCAGGGCCGAGGCTGAAGTGATGTCCGGCAGGGACCAGGCTGGTCATGAAGGCGGTAGCCTAGAGAAGGCAAATGGTGTGCAGAGGAAAAGGGGTGATGCACGAAGAGCTTGTGCTGTGGAGATTCCCCCTACGGGGGCACAGCCGGCGGCCACTGGTGCCGCATCTCTGCCGGGGCGGGCGAGCTGCTCTGCCGCACAAGGCCAGTGCACTGCAGGGGCCGGCCACCCCAGCCACCAGCGGGGCTGTTGTTCATGGCTGGTTGGGAAAATAGGGTCAGAAACCCCAGTACGACAGGGAGAGGGAAGGACAGCCTTCATCGGGGGAACACAGGGGGCGAGGCCCTCAAGTTTTGCCGCCTTTAGAAGAGTCTGAGGAGTAAAGATCAGGGGAAAAGGGTGTGAAAGGTCCTATGCCCTCACAGAGGGGCAAGCCCGAGCGTGCAGACCCTCAGAAAGGCTTCGCCCTGTACACCAGCGGATTCACAACAGGTCTCTTACTACTAACATTATTTATTTTGTTGCTGTTAAGAGGCATAGAACTGAACTGAAGTTAACAGGGATTTTCCAAAATAAATTCACATGTAAGCTGGCGAGCATGGCTCATCGATTCGCAGAGTAACAGGCTGCATGGCCAGAAAGTGCTGTTGGGGTACATGTGCGGGGGGTACTGCGTGGTGTTGCCAGGCTCCTCCACGGTTTTTCCCTGTATTACAGTCACACACCCTGTGCCTGACTACAGCACGTCTGGTGTAAAGCACCCTGCCTTGATTTGAAGCCTTCCCAGTGGAGCAAATCCATGTTCCAAACTACAGCGTGCACAATCAAAGTGCAGAGCAAAACATTTCTACTTTTCTTGTCAGTGTTTTAACCTTAAACAAAATTATCTATAAAAACAAACTACTCTCCATTAAAAAAAGAAAAAATAAAATGGAGAGCAATGCAAACATAGACAAAAGTCTGCTCTTACGCTTGATCGCTTGTAAAGACTGGATAACTGCGTACACTGAAGCTTTCTCCTCGCGTGACAACGCAGACTATAGCTCTTGCCCTGGAAAAATCAAATTCATGGATAAATGGGATTGAATGGATCCTGTCAATTACTCAGTTGTTCCTTCTACTTTTCTGTCAAGCCTCACAGCTTTCTGAAAAACTTCCTCAGGTTAGAATAAAAAAGTAAGTTCATACTTCAACCACTTTTAATGATGATTTACATGATTTTCCTGGTATGATGTCAAAATTACTGTAATTACATTAGTTTTTATTTACAAATGTAGACAACTAAGGAGACTGTACAGTTTACAGAAATTCAGATTTGAATTTTTTAATGGTCCCTGCAGGGGAAAAAAAACAATATAAAAGAAATAGTACAATACTGATACAGAAATGTTTGTAACGCAACATCCTGATTCCCCTCTACTCCTTTTCAAATGTACTGAGGTAACATTAACATTTGATTGCCTAATGCCCTTTAAAATTAATTTAAATTTAACAGTTGTTTTCACCCTTAACCACTTCTAGAGGGTGCACCTGTAATTCTAGAAATGACCAAAAAAGCAACATTCATAAGAATTATTTCCTCCTCTGATTCCTCAGTCACTCTAGAGCCTCTGCAGATTGCGTTTGCATGGATAGTGATGACTCATGAAGAAGAATAATTCTGAAGGTATGTTCTCTACAAAATGATGTAGCTAAGTGGGACATCATCAATTTCCAGAAAATGACTGCATTTCTTCATTTTGTAAGATTGCTCTATTGGGCATCTACTTTAGTCTCTCCACCGAATGCCGGCACCAGCTAAATGCTATGAATGTAGTAAATATTCCTCTTTCTGCTATGTATCATGTCATCTTTAGATTGCTGCAAGTTGAACAATTATTAGACATTTATGGTGGCATGAACACTGAAGAAACAATACTAACTAGGGACTGAGGATACAGAAAAGAAACATGAGCTTCCAAGGACAGAAAAGTTGCCCATAACTTCCCAAATTACATGAAAGCATCCTTGTCTTTCTTAAACAGTTCAATCAGAATCCCCCTGAAAGCATACAGGATGTTAAATGAGAAGGCATCACAAAACTTCCCATTACCAGTAGTGGCAGTAGGGCCCAAGTCTGTTCCTAGCGCTTCTGTTACGAAACCTAACACACACATGCAAAAAAGTTCCTCAGCTAAAGATCACACTCAAAACAGGTAAGAGAAAGAATTGAAAAAAGGAAATACTGCTGTCATCGCTTTATCATGAATGGAAAACCAAGACACTGAGACACGAAGCAATTTGTTCGGTATGACAGCGAAAGCCTACAGTAAGCCACGTGAGAACTTAACTTTAGACCGCTCAATCCAGCTCCCATTAAACTATAATTCTTATAATATTCCTATGAGTTAGTGATATATATATAAGACAGGGTGTCAACACAGATAGAAATGCCTGATTCCCCTGACTTTTCTGAAATCATATCGATGTGTTTAAATGAGAGCCCCAGATCCCTTCCAACAAGAAATAAAGTGGGGACGCTTCCCATCTGAAGTGGGAAGTGCATAGCATGGAAACGGAGCATGTTAGTCAAAATGCTCAGGTGATCAGATACAATAAGAAGGAGAAAACCAAAGATGCAATGAGGGATCAAGGTTTATGGAAGTTAATATCGTACTTTCCTCTGATCTCTGCAAAACAAGGAGAAGGAAGAAGGAAGAAGGAATTTACAGAAAATCAGCAGGCACAATACTCTAACCATCACCATAAAATTCCATATTTTGTGACTTTACTGATTTATTTTACAAATATTTTAGCATGAGAACTTGAAAGATAAAATAGCACATTTGTATAACTGGCCATGATTCAAAAAAGAATACAGCCTTTTTCACCATTGTACTTCAACTATTTCAATTTAAAATCTTTGGACACAAAGTTAAGTACTGGCTTAAGTACCTTGAGAAATGAGGGGATGGTATGTGCAAGAGCTGGGTGGTTCTAGAATAAAGGGAAACTTGAACATAAGAGACATTATACTTTGTGGGAAGAGACAGGAAAATCCAACAGGAAAGACTATGTAAGTGCACATTTATAAGCACACACAGAATGCTTATTCTAATCCTAGATAGGCTGATTTCAGCACAACTACCAGGAACTATCAAACATTTTGATTCAAAATCTGCTTTACTTCCCAGGTGCAATTCCATCGGAATTTACACCCACCTGCTGGGGAACAAAATTTGTGTCTTTGAAAACTTGTGCTTTTATACTGTGTATCACACTCAGGATGAGCAGGTGCCTCAAAGGAAGGAACTGTGGACTTGCATAACCTCTAAGACTGAAATTACTATTTTATCTTTAGTCCTGAAGGCCAGATTGCCAAGTCTTATAATTGATTACTTTTCATAGTTATACAATTATAAGCTAGAGAAACCTGATAAAGGTAGAAGCATTCGTTTCCTGTGCTGAAAAAAAGATTTTTCAAGAGCAAAGAATAAAATGGCATTTTCATATCCTGCAAAGCAAAAATAATCTATTATGGCAGAAGAGTCCTTTTTTAATGTGATGACACATTGATCTTTGGAGGCAACTACAATGCAGCTTTATTTTGTACAGCAACTTCCATACAAATCATGTCTTTGAGTCTTCTTTTCTTTAAACAGTGCACTAATTCAGTAATACAGTTTCAAAGTTCATATAAAATAAAAGCAGATAAGGAGACAAATTAAGGGTGCGTAGCTATTTACATCTATATCCTGACTGTCCGATAGGGACTTAAAGGTGCTGTAAGTTGTGGCCTGTTTAAAAGAGTCAAGCTAAATATCATACTGGACTAAAAGCAGTCAGACATCAGGAAGACCATAATTAAAACTTCAGGGATCTTGGTGACGAGATATTTACTCAGACAATACCCAGGCTTATGGAGGCTCATTTGTAGGTATTAAAATATGGTTTAATATATATAAATAAAACATCACTAAAATCTGTCTCAGTTAAAAATCTTGCAGTCTGGAAAATAAACTTGCTTTATGAAAACCTAATTAAAAGCCAAGGAAGGTACCATATCTCACAGTGCTAATGAAAAATCTGCCTTCTGCTTCTATCAAAAATGTGAAGTGCTGCTGAAAGCAGATGGGAGGAAGGAGGATCTCAAGGAATGATTTGTGAAAGATAATGCACAGAGTATTTCAGAGCGTTAAACTCCTTTATGTGAAATATTTTGAAATTTGCCAAAGGTAACTCCATTAAGTAAGAGCTCACTGGTGGGAGAGTAGTTTCTGTATAACATTTTCCTAACTTTTAATACGAAACTTAGGGAGATCAACCCAGTTTCATGAAATGTCAGTTTTTTAAAAAATTTGAATAGCATTGCACATTCTAGCATAGAAAAAATTGTTTCATTAGAAAAACAAAACAAAACAAAAATCTCACAAGCTCTTCTACCTTGAACCACAATGTCAGGAAAACAGAAATCTGGGAAACAGAAACATGAACTGAACAAAATGACAAACTACTGGTCTGTTTTAACATATTAGACTTTAAAACTTGTGCCTGTTTCATCAGTCATGCTTACACCAAGCAAGCAAGTGATCAAATTTACATCAGTATTGTTTTTAAACTCATCTTTCATTTTTTACAAGTGTTGTTTACGTTATTTTCTGTTTCTCCATATTTGCCTTATTTATCCCCTTTCATGTAGGCACTGCTGCAACTATGCACTCACATGTGCTTAAATTTAAGCACATAAGAAATTCCAGTTATTCTAATCAGACTAGTCACATTTTATGTGCTTTACTGCATTAGTATCTAGATTGTTACATTTCATATTAATCATAAAAAGGTGTGGTTCAAACAAACAGCACAATCAATGGGGGAAGCAGTTCAATCCACTTTTCAAAGTATTAATGAGAAATCAAAGGCATTTATTATTGTAACAGTTAAAGCACTGCTGACTGTCTAAATGAGCACTCTCACAGCTGATCATGTCTCCAATGGACATATTCCAACGGATTATTTTTATGCTATCTCTTTTTGTCAGGGTTGCCCTTCAACCTTTTCAAATGTGGTTTGATCCTTAAAACTGTCAAGGATGAAGTAACAGTGTACAAAAGAAGGCAGGAGACCTTTAAATTACATACCATATTTAAGTAATGTTTAATTATTGCTTTCGGATGGTCACTATTGAAACCTTAGATGCACAAAGCAACTGTACAGTCAACAGCTACCAAAACAACATCCATCCCATCCGCCATCAGCTTACACATAAGATAAAAAGAAAAAACATGCTATCTGCTCTGTAATAGTAGCATAATTTGAACTTGCAGGAACTGGTCATAAATTTTCCGAAATTCATCGACCTGACTCCTGACAAGGAATAGTTTAATAATTTTCAAACCATCATTACTAGAGGAGCATCTTATCTGACCGTAACTACTTCATTTTGTCTAAATTCTACCACAAGGTTATTTTCCTATCTACCTGTTTATATACTTGGGTAGTATATTCTTTTTCCTATCAGTAAAACTAACTTTATACTCTCTTGAAATGAGTATGGAGAGGTACTGATTGTGAGGCAGAGGCAACAGCTTGGACTCAGCTCCCCGCCCGGTCTGAGGGATGCCTTCCTCACCCTCTTGCGGGGCTGGCTGAGCAGGACGAGCGTCTGCTCCCACACCAGAGCTGACGGCCCTGCACATCACAGGAAATTACCGAGTGCTTCATCTGACATCAGGCAGGAATCTGGGAAACAGGTGAGGTAGGCATCTCGCCAGTCTGGGAACAATTTTCTGTCATAACTAAGCCTCGCTCTCCATAGTGATCTCTGAGTTAATGTAAATTAGTGTCCCTAGCTGTGTCGGTGTTGAATACTTAAGATATGCTTTAGAATAACAAATTTTTGTTAGGGATATAGAACATGCCTGGAGCAACGATGGGGAACCGCGATGCCCTGATAACCACAAAAACCCTGGTAATGCAGACCGTCTTCTGTGTCAGTTCCTTTCATAACTTTCACACACAAGCTCAAATTTGCAGAATAACAGTGTAAAATACGAACGTTTTATAGAAGACGTACACATAGTTCCCGCTCTCAAAATCATATCCCTTTTCTAGGCAGTAAAAAGTTTGCCATGCTGGAGATTGAGAATTGGACATAAAAATAAGTAATTTTGTTGACTCCTTCCAAACGATACTATGATTTCTCCTGGGTCTCTCAGATTTTTGTAAGCGTCTTAAAAGAAAGATAGGAGGGCTGTAAAATAAAATGAGAAGCAGCAGTTTTTTCAAGGTTTGTCAAGTTGCCAGGAGAGCTGTTTCTCAGCAGGACGAGTCTGAGATTGTGAGTTTCAAAAAGTCCTTTGGGAAACATCACCTTGCTGGGGCTTTGTTACAGGCATGCCCACTGGCAGATGAGCAACAGTAGGGTGGGTGGCTCATAAGCTAATGACACGAGCATGTGAAAAAGAAGTATTTTCTTGATACTTGAAGTATCTTTAAGAAAGCTGACCTTTTGGAAAGTGATACTATTCACTGAGCAGTACACCCTCCCTGCAACACCCTGGGGAAAGCTTGCACTTCGCTTTGAAAGGAATGAGAACTTTCTGCACCCGCATTTACTTGGCCAGCAAAGAGGTGGACAGACGACTTCCTTGTTCCTTCCCACCCCACCGCTCTGGCAAGTTGCACTTTCCCAGGACAGCCCACATATCAAACACGGGTGACAGAGCCGCTGAGCAGCCATATGCATAGCATGGGCACATGGAGCAGGAAAGCAGCCACCAGGCTGCAGGTGCCCCGCCTGGTGCTGTGGCCTGACATGGGGGCCAGGAAACCTCAGGTCTAGCATTTACAGTGGCAGTGCAAAACATGGAAAAGTAAAATTACCTTTAGAAAGACTGTTTAAGTTGAAATTATTTTTTGTTTTTAAGTTACTTAAATCAGCAAAAAGAGTATTTTGAAAATTTATTTAATCTTGTTTTCCATTTGTATTTTTTGTGTTTTTTTTTTTTTTCCTGTAGCTAGGTTTACTGTTACTAAAATGACCACCTAAACATCCTGATTTAGAATTAAATACAACCATTACACTTTTTTCTGAGAGGATATAGTATAACAACATAGATATTTTTAGCAATGATATAGTTGAATACATATTCAGATCTTGATTTCTTTTATCTAAGAGAATGATAAATATTATGTATCTTATTTTCAAGGTGATAATTTTTAGTTATCTTCAATTCTCTCCCTTTGAATCTACGTACACTCATTATTTCTAAACAATATTTGAAGACCTAATCAAATTTTCACTTGCTTTGTAGTCATCTATGCAATGAAGTTTGTCTTTTGCTTTACACAGGCAACACAGTTTTCTTTGGTACATCTATAAGCATTCCTTCATCTGCCACATGAACAAAGTGACTGTACAAAGCCCATCCATCTCCTTACTCCCCTGACTCCACTGTGGAGAGCAGCCTCTGTGCTCTCCTGTTACGCATGTTGCTGCTGTGCTTCTCCACCCAAGCTGTCTTTGAAGCCATCTCACTTGCCACCTCTCCAGTTTCTATTCACTAAACATTCAAAGGCTGCTTCTCTTCTGTCTCATCAGGAGCTGGATAGCTTGATCCAGAAAATCTGGAAGCTGGGAGACTTTTCCTTCTCTCTACTACAAGAGGAGTGCAGAAACAGAGCTCCTGATAGGAGGAAGGGACCACATGAGATTTTACTGTACTGACATGCCCTCAGTAACGCGGTAGCCAGATGGTAAAGGAGTAGAAGAATCCAAGACGGACAAGCGGCAATATGAGGTTATGAATGACACAGCTGCTACCCTTGGCTCCACACACAGGGAGACCTGTCCAGATGTGCATGCTGGACCTACTGCACTGCCCTGATGAAGGTAATTCAAGCAGCAACCAAACAGCATAACCTCTACTGGATCAAATCTGGGTATTGCTGCATAGAAAGTACTCTTTGCATCTCCTTCATACAAACGATTCTAACAAGAGGAAAAGGACTTACAGAAGTTTCTTTCTTTGGTGATACAAATAAAAGAGCAAAAATGCCTCTTTCCTGCTGTTTGGGACAAATTAGGATTTCTGTTAATAGACTCAATGAAAAAAAATCTACTAGCTTGGTTTTTTTAAGCAACAGTTTAAAAAAACCCTTTTTGAATCTGTATTTGACAAGACTTCATGCCCATATAAAAACTGAAAGTGTATTTATACTCTAAAAGCCCAAAGAGGTGTAAAAACAGATTCTCCTTTACTTCCTTTAATTCACAGTACAGAACATAACTAAATCCACACTCTGTAGCTGCAGAGAATACTACAATCACATTGTTCTCGAACAGAGTGAGAAGATATTCACTGTAGTATTGGGGAAAATACCAGAAAGAATTAGAACTTCAGAGAAGAACCGCGAAAGATCTCAATAAAGAGATGAGTAAGAAATTAGTCACGCACAACAAAGGTTATCACATGAAAATCTCTAGTTTTCTGGCATTTCCTTTCACATTTCAACATTATAAGAGTAAACCCATGGGTTGCTTTTGATGCACTGAGTACAAAGCACTGTGAAAAACTGAAATACAAAATCCAGCTAGCATTCCAACGTATTAAAGGTAACACTGGACTGAGGAAACCACTGTAGATACAACACTCTCATGAAGGCAAATCTCAACCAACCCAGACTGTCCTCAAACTAATTTTATTGCAAATGAGATTAAGATTTTAGTAAAGCAAAGCAGACCTCAAATCACTTGCTCCTTTAGATGCAAACCTCCTTTCATCACCCCTCCTCCCAACCACTGCAAGCTGGTTAAAAATGAGACTAACAATTAAGCGGTACAAGTAACGTCACACTTCAAACCTACTGTACTAGCAATTAGACGTTGCATTTCCCTGCAGAACCCATGCTGTTGTGTAAGAACAGCCCCGAGAGTCAGAGACATCCCAGGCTTTAGCTACATTACTGGCATCTGAGCATTCTTTGAGGCAGAAACAGCGTTCATCTGGAAAAGAAAGAACTGCCAGCATCATATACATAATGAGCTGCCTAAGTCATTGGTTTCCAGCTTGTGCATCCCAGACACCAATGGACTATGGTTTAGAGTAAGGAAAGAAGTACCCAAGGAAAGCAAACCGCACCACAAGTAGGCTGAAATTTGCTGTTTGACGTTAAAGTGACCAATTAACTTTGAAACATTTTGAGGGATCTCAGCAGGCTGAAACAGCTTCAAAACTTGAGTCTAAACCGGTTATCTAAATCAATGTTCTCTAGGGCTGGTTTGACATTTTCCTACCTCTACAAGGACAATCAGCTTGGGGGTGAGAGGAAGAGCATAGGACGATGTCTGTAAATCCACAAGAAAAGGTTTTTAGGGCAACTGCAGTTTTGGGTTTGTGTTCTCACCTAAGAGCTACAAAAATTAGAGTCAATTGGAATGATGAAAGGTTTTTGTTACAAGCAATAATACAAAGAAATCTTTTTTTAAAGCTTTGAGATCCAAAGTAAGAGATTTAATTACAGTGCAACTCAGCTAGAAATGAATTTGGCCTGCTAGAAATATTCAAAAATCAAGTTGTATTTGATACAATGATCTTGATTCCAACAAGATGCTGGAAAAACAAGATGTTTTTGAAAAAAGTTATAAATAGGAGAAATTACAAAGCAGAAACA
Source organism: Balaeniceps rex (assembly GCA_013401315.1). Classification (NCBI taxonomy): domain Eukaryota; kingdom Metazoa; phylum Chordata; class Aves; order Pelecaniformes; family Balaenicipitidae; genus Balaeniceps; species Balaeniceps rex. Next base: position 37,880 of record VYZW01025157.1, read on the forward strand.
TGTTAACAGGAAATTGAGCTAACGAGTGTATTTCAGTGATTTATGGCAGGCTAATTCACAGAATTAGGCACTTATCTAACAACCAAGCATTAGAAACTCAGATAGCCAGACATAAGGGTAAAATTAACCACAGGATAAAAATGCTTCACTGTGGGACCAAAAAAATCCTTCAAAGTGGTATTATGTAACTGTATCATACTGATGATAAAAGTATATTAATGTTTACATTGTGAAACTAAACTACAGATTGTTTTTTCCCTCCTTTCCTTAAGATAATTCTTACAGAAATTAAATTAGGGCTGCCTAGGTGCCACAGCTGTATGGTCCTACACATTAAACTTATGAAGACTCCTTTTATGTCTTAGAAAATAGTACCTGTGATGTATTTTACATTAAGCTACTGAAACTATATATAAAATGTGCTCATGTTTTCCATATACTCAAAGTATTGAATATGTTATTATTAAATACTAATACATATATAGTTATAAATAATTTTCATGTTGTATGTTATATTCACCTTCGCAATACATTAATTGTTAGAGTACATAAAGGCAATGATTTCAGTAAGAAATCTTTCAGACGAGTATACTAAAATAAACACTACCCATTTTGAGCAAATTTGTAAGTGACTAAAGCCAAAGGAGTGTCTTACTCATTAGACTTCATCATATAAATGACCAAACACTGTGAAAAAAAAATTTTAAAGCATTCATAGTATTTCTCACAGGACTGATGTTAGAGACTGGTTTATAGCTGAAAATGGAAGATTACAGCTACTTTCCCATTTCTGAACTGTTGCAATTGGTAGGATATGCGGATGGACATCAAAACCAAGACGTAAACGGGACTGCACAGACAAGCGCTCCAACAACTCTCGAGGAATGGCGAGACACCTGCAGCCCTGCCAGGAGGCAGGAGATGGCTGCCAGGGGAAGGGGAATCCCTGTCGGAGAGACAGGATTTGAAGGGGGGACAGCCATTACTGAGAGCTGCCGATCTCCTCCAGAGTAGTACTTGATTACCTGTCAGCACACCGACTTCCTACACAGCTTACAATAAAACAACACGAGCAGTCTAAAAACGACGGAAGTACCTATCTGCTGAAACGTATCACTCACCAGAGTCACATTATCCAGAAATATCACACATATTTGCAACATTCCTAGTCTGGAAACAAGTTTTATCAATATTTTACTGGGTTAGAACACTCCTATAACTGTGTGCAGAGAAGGATCAGATATATTAATCTAAATACATCCAAGCCCATGAACGTTACTCTACAAAGACGACTGATCTCGTTGAGGATCTATGTAAATATAGGGGAATAATATACAAAAGGTAATAGGATCAAAATCATCCTACTGAAAGCTGTGACAAATCTACAAAGCACCTCAAATCCTAACCCCCAGCACTAGAGCAAATGGGTTTAGGTAAAAGCTCTCTACCGCATTCTTTCCAAAGGCGTACTTGGCTGGTCCCCTTCCAGACATGATACATTACACGGTAAAAAAAAGTACTCAACATAATAAAGCTTACTAAACAGTAGTTAAGTAGAGCATTTCTACATGCAAAAAAAAGAAAATCTAAAGATAACAAAAAGCAGATTTCCTCGGCTACATTTCTTAACTGAGCTCTCCTTGCCATGTTTCTCTGATGAATAAAATAAAGAGTGCTTTAGGATCAAACAGAGCAGAAGCACTCTGACAAAAAGGAGCCCAAGATTTGTAAAAGGAAACAAACTTTTAAAAGTTATCTAAGTCCTTGAACTATTTTGTAATGGGCCAGATAAGACAGAAACTGGGAGCTAGTAGGCAATGCCAGCTGGTGGGAGCAGGGAGGGAGGGTGGCAGCCGTGAGCAGAGCCTCGGTGCTAACGCAGGTTAGTGTCAGGAGTGGTTTTGTTATGGTCAGTCAAAAAAGCAGAGAAATATCTAACTGTCCACTTTCATAGACCTTTCCAATAAAACCTCATGGTGATAAACAACTAAGATTCACCAACATTTTTTAAAGTAGACTTCGATCTGTGAAAATGATGACTGTGTAATCCCTGTTAATTATAGCAGGTGTTTAAAGGCCAGGTATGTAGGAACTTGTACATTACCCTGAGGCTGGCATACAACAGAGGGGAAAAATTACCCACAGCTAGCATGTAGATGCATGAATTGGATGGAAAACAGTGCACTGAAGTGCTACAGTGGATTATTTTGAGAATCGTATTCAAGTCATATGGTACCTCACCTGCATAGGGCTTAAGAGGGCAGCTATCTGGTTTCCATGTATCAACAACACAGCGGACTGTGAAGAAACAGCTACGACAAAGTAAGTTCTGTGCACCCTCTGCTGGTTTCACAGCAGGTAGCAACCATGGCTCAGGAAATAAATGTAATAAAGTACAAGCAAAATCCGGGGAAGAAAAGCCATCTTAAGTGAAAGGAATAGTAAAAAGAGATACTAAAATTACTTTCAAAAATTAAAAGAAATAAATCTTTGCAAAATCTTTTTATTTTGAAACTACGAAAACTAATTATCAGGTAGCATCCCTTGCTCAAAGATACTCATTACAGGTTGCAAATTACTGGCCCTATGTTTCTACTGTAGCTTCTTAACAGTTGCTTAAGTCTACTTGCGTTTTTCAAAAAGACTTTAAAATAAGCATTTGGTTAGATTTCTGTATTGTTCTTTTTCAAGAGAACAACTCAAATACACTAATCCTAAAGATCTTAGCAAAGAAACTGAAGTCAGTGATTATACATTTTTTTTTTAAAAGCCAGATATTTTCCCACCAGCTATTTCAGCTGTTTTTCATTACGGTTTCTGTCAAACTAAGAAAGACACCTTACTCTCATAAACATAGGATTCAGCATTTCTTGTTTTCAGAATCACTTTTTTCCCTTTAACATAGCTTTTACAAACATCATGGCTTGCAATGATCATTTCTCCTTAGTTTACAAGACTCCTTGTGACTGTTCACAGCGTTACACATGAACCTCCATGGTCTGTAAAGCTGACATTACCCAAACTCTTGCATGCTTGAAATTACCAAAACCTAAAGCAAAACAAAATGCCAAAGTATAACAGTGTCAACCCTCAACAGCAGCCAGCTAGTTAGGCACCAATTTTACTTTATAACCAAGTGAAAACACACATAAACCCAAGTAACTTCACTTACTGTCCCTCACAAATCCTGTAATTTCACAATTCTTCAAAACCACAGTAATCTCCCTTTGGTCACTGCTGACAATTCTAAAAACATATTTAATCAGTATTAAAACACTAAAGAAAGGAATATCAAATCTCAAGTTCGTTGCGTCAGTAACAAAATCAACAAATGCTTAGAAAATGTTTTAAAATATGCAATATAGAGGAGCTTCTATACCATTTAATTTTAATTTTCACAAAACCAGGATCTCTTGAAAGAAAAATCCCATGATACTCTGTCACTTGACAGCTTGCTGCTGCCTATAAATTTGATTACAAAAGGGTTCATCATTTTAGAGTGCAGAATAAAATATTACATCGTTAACCACGGGTAAGGTGATTGAGCTTCAAAGATCTCTCCTGTTCCTGCACACAACTCACTCCTCAGTCCTGCTAGAACAGATTTGCCAGTTCCTGTGTTATTCTGCTGTTGCTTGGCTGCTCATTTTTGCATCCTCCTCTCACTCCGTTATCTTGTGATACACTCAGATAGAAATATATCCAGAAAACATCATTTTTGAGAGAAGAAAGTTAATAAACTACTAATAAATTTCTTCAAGGAGCACACTGTACAGGGATACAGGATACAAAGAATAAAGGATAAAAGGTAAAAGAATAAAAACAAACTAATTCAAGTTTCTTATACTGCAGTCTAGAACATAGCCAGAACATATGCGTTTGTTTATAGAAATACTGTGATCCAAGAAAGATTTAACCACCACCTGAAAACAACAAAGTTAATGGCACTACTGTAGAGTATAGGATCCTCACCGTATCAGTTACTTCTGTGAGTGGGGGATATGCAACTCCTCTCACCACAATTGTATTCAACTAGCTCTATCGTACGCAGGAGAGAATTAAATAGTGAAAGAGCAATAGCGTTTTGTTTTTAAAGAAGAGACAGAAGGCGGCACACATGGAAGGGAGTGTTTGCCTCACGTCACAGACAAGACCTAGCAATACCCAGTATCTGTGTACAGGTAATGGTAAGGTTTAGAGCTTTGCTTGGTATTTCAAGTGTTTGAAACAAATATGTCAGAACTGGTCACACTTCATGAAAGGGATACCCAGCTGCTGACCTTGTAATTCATATAAGGTCCCTGAGCCCCAGTACAGATGATAGTTAACTAAGGGAGCAACTCATCCAGCTGCCATTCTCATCTTCCTATATCCAGGGGCTTGCTGCAAAGAGGGGTTCAAAAACTGGATAAGGTGTCCTGGCAAGGCAGGATCACTCTTCTCGCATGCTCCTCTCGCTGCACATACCCTGAGGAGCTGCTCTTCACAGAATTTGCAAATATCTTTTGGGGACACACTGGACCTTCCCTCTTAAGAAGGCGAGAAAGTAGGCTGCAGTGGCTGGTGGACACCACTGCTTTATGTAGGTGGGGAAAGCATAAAGGAAGAGCAAGAGTATGTGGAAACTGTTCCTTCAAAACCCATCAAAACTTCACTTTCCGACTGAAGACACTGGAAACCATGCCATAATAATCAGCTTTGAAATGCTCACTGCAAAGAGCTTTTGCCAAAGAAAGAAATGAGAGTGAAAATACAAATTGGGGAAGTATTTTGTCACTCCAGTAGAGATTTTGCGCCAAAAGAAAACATACCAAATTTCCTATTTCAAACTCTTTAGAAATGGAGAACAATGGCATCAAAAGGATTCAAAAGGCCACTGGAGGAGACCTAAGAACATCTTGGTTAGGAACAGTGATGACGATGGGATGTAGCACTTTTGTGCCAGCTGTTACCAAGCATGCTCAAGACTACACGAGGAATGAGAAAGCAAATGCAAGTGAATGGTATATTTGAGGTATCCACCTACTGCTAGTATTTCAGAAGGTCAGAACCCTGAAGAGTTTTAGAATTTAACTCTTGGCCTTTTCCCAGAAAGTGAGACCTAGAAGTAGGAATCACATGCCTATATTATCTTCAGATACAATTCTGTTTCAGAACAATCCAAACAAGCACCTACAGTGGTTTAATCACCTCTCATCTTTCTTGCTTGTAGCAGGGTTCCTTTTGAGTAGAGCACCCAGTTCACAAATCTGTCTTGCCAGCAATGATTCATTTGAAAAACATACTAGCTAACTTCAAACACTTCATCTATTTATAAATATTAACCATGTGACAAAGTTCAGTATAAAAAGACTATTCTGCTGTCTGCTGTAGTAATACTGTTACTGTGGCCCAGGCAGAAAAGAAAACCTCGATTCTGAGGTGAGTGGCAGCCTTGTGTCTATATGGCTTAAGACTAGCCCACCCTCAAGGCGTCCGCCTGTGCCTGAGACGAAAAGTTGTGGTAGGTGTTCTTTCCAGCCAAGTGCCACAGTAATTAAGGCCTTGCCTGTCACAGTCCACCAGAGCACCATTTTCTACAGTATAAGGCTGGGAACTTTACACTCTCGCATAACAAAATCAATCACCAACAAGACTGAAACTTTCCTATGTATGCAGCAATATTTTGTTTCATTTTACTTAAAAAAAAATAAGATCCTAACCACCAAATGGTGTAAAGATCTGGTGTAACCAACCAAATGTTTCATAGCAAGCTAAATTTAGAACCCTAACTTAATATTTAGATTTTTAAATATTCACCTAATTTTCAGAAATGATGTGCGCTTAAACCTATACGTGAATGCACCCATGTCTAACTTTGACTCTTTTGACATAGCAAGAGTGGAAGACAAAACAAAGATGCGTCAGCTGCAGGAACACCCTGACTGTAACATGTACAGCAAGAGGAAGAGTTCATACTGTACTTTGTTTCCTTTTCTATGGTGTAGACTGTAAATACTGAGGCTAAGCTTTCGAGAAGCTCCTATAAAATGGATATATACACATACATCAATAGTTCAACAATAATGAATTCTACTGTATTTATGTACTGTGCAGTATGTACCTCAAGTCGATGCTAGACAATTATTGTAAGACAAGATGTATAATTTCAAAACTGTATTACAAGATGCTTAATAGGTCCCAGTTTTGAAAAAAATTAATGAGACAAAAGAACAACAGTGAAATTTCTTGGGAAGGACCTCTAAGAAAATATAATTTTCAAATAGATGGCTTTCAAAAAAACCCCATCAGATGGTAAAACAAACCATGAATTAAAACCTTTCCAGTTCTCTAGCAGACTTTCCTTGGGTCTTATTTTCTTACCCATAAAATGCT